>JAGDQP010002797.1:79594-92270 GCA_022664845.1 Lepisma saccharinum
CTACTACTACTACTACTACTACTACTACTACTACTACTACTACTACTACTACTACTACTACTACTACTACTACTACTACTACTACTACAAATAGTAATACTGCTACAACTATTATTACTTCTACAACAACAACAAACTTCTACTACAGTAACTACTACTACTACTACTACA
The DNA here is from genome assembly GCA_022664845.1 of Lepisma saccharinum. Lineage (NCBI taxonomy): Eukaryota > Metazoa > Arthropoda > Insecta > Zygentoma > Lepismatidae > Lepisma > Lepisma saccharinum. The sequence goes on from JAGDQP010002797.1 coordinate 79,766, forward strand.
ACCCACCTTAACTTTGTTCGTTGTTTTTCACTAAGGAAAACTATTTATTCGTGCGAATCGACTGAACTTGGTTTTGAGAGACTATTTGGACAAATTAAAAAAAAAATCTGCTTTTCCGAAATGACGTATAAAAGTGTCATAAATCGAAAACTAAAATGTTACCAGTGGGCCATATTGGAAACATGGTGTTCCCATGGCCCGCTATAGAAAATTAGAGCGTATGGCAAAAGTGATGTGTAATCTTTCTTATTATTCATATATGATATATACTGAGAGATATGCATTACAATCATACATAATTTATATGGAATTGTAAAACCAAGAATTTTGTATTAATACAAAATGCCAAAAATTGTAAAAAAAAACAAGTGAACATACAAGAATAAAAAATATGAGTAAATAAGAAGTGTAACACAAACGAAGAAGGTTAGAACGTCACGTCTCACATGAGGGAGAAAGAAATGATCCGTGATCTTTAGCGGTGATTCCAACACACTCTTCATGAACGTATTTGCGCTACGACACACGTCTACGCATGTCTGCATGTCTAATAGTTTATGCATGTCTGTAACCTTGTCCGCCTACCAAAGGTAACAAAACCAAGATTCACAAGACTTGGAGCAGCTAAGTGTCGGTTCTTCAAGACTATTAGAATCAGTTGCTGAAATTCTGGTCGTTTTAAACGTGATGACACTTGCTTTGTTTTGTATTTAATCTTCTTATTCTTTGTATTGGAATTGATAGCTTCCTTATTACCTGGCATTATCTTCGTTTTAATTAACAAACATTATGATAATGAGTATTCAGTACAAACATTTCAAATACCCAATTCTTTCATTTAAAACAGTTAAGACTGCATTTTGCCTAATATGGCGGTGGGCCATATTGCGCACTTGACCTCTTGAATTTTCTGACGCCTGCTAGTTACACAATGCAATACATTGCGTCACACACATTTTATTCACGTATGCTCACATAACTACATTATTCATGCATATTACTGATTAAGTTTTAAACAATAGATGCTGAAACGAAACATTACTTACTTTGCTAAATTAACAGCAAAATATGTTCTTGCTCAGTATGCCACTTAAACTAAAGCTGCTGCTGTTCACGCCAATCGCAAACAAATGAGTCGCACAAAAATGCTTTCTCTTGTCATGAGCATATAATTTACGACGACATCTAGTAGCACCAACGGAAAGCTGCAGAGATCGAAGACACACAAGACAGAAGGACGCAGTGCCTCTTTAACTTCAGGAACAGAAAACAATGTAGTTCATGTGAATGCTGTGCTGCACAAAGAACGACTTTTGCCTCTGTTGTTAATTATGGAGGAAGTACAACTACCGAAAACAGTCATTCACAGAATCATTGCAGCCGATCGGTGATGGAGAAAAAAATGTGCATAACCAGTTCCAAGGATTCTGTCCGCCGAACAAATGGACAATTGTGTGTTACTTGAATTCTAGATGACAATTGAAATCAGGAATTCTAGATCGTGTGACACTGAGCCCTAATATCTGCAGTGAGTGAACACTGGAAATTAAATTTTGATTATTCGAGTAGCCCACAACCAAAACACACAGTTCAGAGTGGTACGCTCCCCAGACACTCCGACCAAAAATACACGAATGAGAAAAGCACGTGTGAAATCCGTGCTCATCATTGTTTCTTATTCTAAGGGAGTAGTTCACACGGAGTTTGTGCTATTCGAACAGACTGTGAATCAAACATTTTACCTACTGATACTACATCACTAGAAATACAGATGTTACACATCCACCGTGAAATTGCAGGCAAGTAACTTCTCCATCACGACAATGCGAAATTGGTTGTACGGGAAGTTTTGCTCCAAATTCGTATCACCATGCTTCCCAGCTTATCGTACAGGAATGAACTATCTCCGTGTGATTACGTTTATTCCCCAAGCTGTAAAACCCCACCTCAAGGTACATAATTGTGGGATAGATGAAAACGTTCAAGCAGTTGCTACGAGGACTGTAAACAACATCTCAAGATATGCCCCGCTGATATGAAGGGATCCTCATGTCCGAATTGATGTATTCTGTCACAAGGATCCTATTTTAAAAAAAGTAAATAACCTGTAATTGTATTGTATGTACGTTCAATAAATCGTAAGTTTTACTTCATTTTAATTACTTTTGGAACAGGCTTCGTATATAAATATATATGCATTCTTCTCTAAATATATGTTTACCAAAACCAACTCATCTCAGACCACAAGAAAATTGTATGCATATCAATATTTGTCTGAAATGCAACTTGAATAAAAGTATGATGCAATATAAACCAGCTTAGAAAATACGTATTTGTCTACTGTCTGAGTTACGTAGGGGTACATCAAATCATCCAATGGTCTGGAACTTGAAGTCTCGGAAATCCGACATTTTTATCCACATAAGTAGAATTATTGGCAGGGATGAAATATATTTAAAAAATATGTTTCTGTCACTTTCGGTTATGGAGATATAAATTCTTAAATATAAACAAAATCGACTGATTTCTAACGCGTTTTGAAATTATTTAAAAGTCAGAAACTCAATAACTATTCACCCTAGACAGCTCAAACTTGCACCATTTGTTTCATACTTTCAAGAGCGGTACATTGATGTATTACCTGACTTTATTAGACCAATTTTCATATTTTTAAAAGTAAATCAAAACTTAATTGTTTTTTTAAAGAAAAAACTCAAAATCGAAATTTTTATTTTCCTTGAAAAAATATATGTTCAGTGTGCCTCTGATTAGAATGTATGTGATAAAATTAATGATGGTATTTCAATGGGATAATGTTGGAAAGAAAATCTAGCAGATGTACTCAGCCACTAATGCATAACGGGTATAATTAGTTTAGACGGCACTACATATAATGGATTTTAGCAAAGCAAATTTAATTGGTTAAATGTGACAGAGTATCTTCTTTTCAGTTCTATTCTAGAACAAACTTAGACCCTATAGCTCAGTGGTAGAGCATTGGCATAGCATTCGGGCGGTTGTGGTTTCGATCCCAGTGGCTGACCATTCTGGCTAATGTTTCTTTTAGGGTTTCTCCTGTCACACCAGGCAAATGCAGAGATGGCACCTTCAACAAAACTTCTCGAATTTTTACCCCTATCTAAGCCTGTGCCTTAGATACCTAAAGGCAATAAACTGAATTCAAATTAAAAATATTGTAGAACAAAACTAGTAAAAACTAATCAACCCAACCTGATCTCTGTATTTAAAAAAAGTCATAAAGAATTATTAATTTGAAATTGTTTAGTTACACGTTAATAAACACACTACATTTAAGTAGAGAGTATCGGAATTCTGAGCGTTTAATGGCTTGCAGATGTTCGAGGTCAAATTTGAAACCGGAAATCATAAAGTAAGTCAGCCCCCACCCGCAACTCAAAATCGAACTGTAGACGGTGCAGCTGCTCGAATTTGTACTCATTAAATTTTATGTGTCTGGCAAGGCCAATGTTGAAGGTCGAATTTGGAAACCTGGTTGGTTGAGGACTCCTAATCCCAACTCAAATTCGAAGTTTAGAAGATACACGCACTCCTCATTAGTGTAGACTTCGTTTCTCAAGGTCAAACGTGGACGTCAAGACCGAATTTTGGAAGCCGAAATCATAAAGTACGTCAACCCTCACCCCATCTCAAATTCGAACTTGCAGTTGTTCTAATTCGAAGCTCCCTAATTGGTTTTTCAATTCCTCCCACATACTTAAAGTCGAACTTTGAAGATCCAGCAGTCGTTCGAAAAGGAAGTTATTAAATTTTATGTCTCGAAACTGGAAACTAGCACCGTAAAGTAGACTGGACATCTGTTTGAATTCTTCCCCATCCTTAAAATCGAACTTTGAAGATCATGCAGCTGTTTGAATGGTAATTAATTAAATTTTATGTATTTAGAAACTTAGAACTCCGCCTTAAAATCGAGTCCGCAGCTGTTTGAAATCGCTCTACACGAAAATTGGATTTCTCCAAGTTTAGAGATAGTTTCGGAAAAAAAAAGTCGAACGCCGCTACTGGGAGCGCAACTGGACTCTGGAATTTGAACACGTGTGTTGACATTCGCTACAAAAAAGGGAGAAAAGATGTTAATGCCAGAGTTTTTGCCAGGATTTTCAGTTTGGGGGCTGTAAAGACAAAATTGGTAGGGTAAAAGTGAAGTTTTGTACGGTTTTATCGATTTTTCACAGCAAGTTGGGGGTGTTGTAGAGACTTAGGGGAGGGTAACCCCCCACATTGGGTATCTGGCGGAATTACTGTTGAATGTTATAAATCAATGTACAAATTAGAATGTCTGAAGGGAGACAAATTTCGAATTTCGGAATACGTTGATAGGAAAAGGAAACAAAGGAAATTGAATATACCTTTCAAACGAATGCGGAGAGAGACAGTCTGAAACATTGTTGTTTCTATTTCAACTTTATTACGAAATATAACCAAAGAGCTCCGTGCTCTGATATTACATGTATATATATACATTTCAAGTACTTAATATGCACATTTTAACCAGAAAATAATCTCTTAATTATATTTTCGTGAAGATATGACCGGAAAAGAAACGATTTCCATAATTGTTCTTATTGATATCCCTTATATTTACCGGAGAACTTTGCATCATAGTTTGCTTAGTATAGGAAAGTATTCTTCATACTTTACTGGGAAAAGACTTGAAATCTGATTTTTAGAATACGTAAGGAAAAACGGAAATATGAAGTCTGTAGAAACGCTTGTTATCTTGGTTTGGGATAGGATTCAAGTGTTTTGGAACGTAATTGCACTTTGGTCAAATTTATAACACATCCAATGAGAAACCACAATTGCTTCACCTTGCCTTCAATACTTTTAAACAGAAAAGACTTGAGATTTTGCCGTCAGTGAGGTATTTAGCTGCTTTTCATAAGCCGCCAGTTTAGTGTTCAGTTATTTAGGCTTCTTTGATGTTACGGATCGCCGGGAAAGAGTACTTGGAATTATATTTAGAAAATATAAGAGGAGAAAACCAAAAATGTAGTTTGTAGGAACGTCCATTTTCTTGCTTTCAACGTTGATTTTCATCGTGGCGCTAGTGCTTTAGAACTCACGATAAATTAACCTTTTAGAATGTTTCTATTTTGTAAATCGTATCACCATCGTTTCATCGTAACCACGAAGGATCTGTCTTCAACATTAATGGATAATATACTAAGCTTACTAGCTTGTATTCGCAAAATCGCGAGTTTGATGACACAATAGGAGAAGCATATGGTTCGGACCTTATAGTAAACTGACCTTAGCATGGGTTGTTCTCATATAAGGAAGGTTAGTATCGATTTATCATGGTGAAAGGCCTGCCTTGGAAAACTTGGAATAAATGGCAAAGCTCGCTATCGTGCATTTAAGAGGCCGAAGGTTTGATCTCCAACGAGGATACAACTATTTTAGAAAGTGAACTATTAATATGACCTTACGAATTACTTCTATCGGTTGTACGGTAGTTGAATCAATTCACCTTGGCGAGACACTTCACGTTGACATTTACCATGCCTTCCGCCTTTTAACCAAGAGGTCCCGGATTTGATTCCCACCAAGGATACAAGTGATTCGGAACCCAAGTTAATATTATCTTGCCTTGTGGAGAGACCTACCCTCCACGTATATGGATAAGCAACATTCCATATTGCCTTATATCATATGGTCACATAATGGACTTTCCACTATGGACACAAGTATCGAGGAAACTCGTGATAAATTGAACTTGGGAAATGCCCCCCCCCTCTAGGATGACAACACCTTTGATTTGCCTTAGCTGAGGACATACTTCTAAAATTACTACCTTCTAAGTGAAGAGTTCCGAACTCGATTCCCAGTGGTAATACAAGTGATTCAGAACTGAATGATAAAATGACCTTAGAGATCGCCGAAAAGCATCAACGTTTTGTCTTGATCAGTGACATACATTTGGCATCACTATATTTTAAACAAGAATCCCGAATTCGATTCCCGATGGGGACACAACCTTATGTGAAGTTGACCTTAGAATACGATTTTATATGATTGTACCACTGATTTGCTATGGATTCTAAGTTGGAAAGATTTGACTTTGTTTTGTCCTCGGAGTAGATAGAGTGTAAAGAATACAGATAAACTTACTTCAGATGTAGAATCGAAAAGTCCAGCCAACCAAGCAGAAACGGATTAGAGATTGTATTTGTTCTGTGGTCTTATAAAATAGTAATATGTCAATGAAAGCGGGAAAAGAGAAAAGTGGACGGAAGTTTGTCTACATTTTTTCGTTTCATATTTTCCTTTCTTCTTAGCGGGCATGTTCTAGCCTTTAATTAGATATAACTGCTTACAGGTTGACACTTACAAGTCTCCGATAATTGTAAAACAGGATAAGTCCATTTTCTTTTAATATTCAGGATAGCATGCCACCTAAAGAGAAAAATGATTTCAAGTTTGAAGACACGAATACGCAAGCTTTATATGGGAGCGAAAATAGACTGCAAATGCCGATTATTTGCAATATGAAGCTCTTAACCCTTACATACGGAGATATTGTACTATGTAGAATTACTTTATAACGCAGGCTATACTCTCCAAATCTGAAATTGAGAGTGCGAAATTGACTTCAAATTGGGATTATTGCCAACATCGAGGCATTGCCAAACTTTGCACACATGCACTCTGTACTACATACAGCCACTTTATAACACAGACTAGCCTGGTCGCAAAGCAATAGACGAACCTTACTTTGACTTATCACCAGACCTAAAAAAAGTTAACAAACGTCAACCGAGTATGGCCATAAGCATTAATTAAGGACCAGGCATAAAATAATAAATTAAATGTTAATAAGGACATTTTAAGCGGGAGTAATAAAATGTTAGGTAATATTTATTTCAGAGCATGGAGAGGAGGAAGGGTGAAGACCGGCCCTGGCAGTATATGCGCAAGAAGATGCTTAGAGATAAATGCGCAAATGCGTGAAAAGATGGGCGTATGAATCCAATAAGAATGTTTGAGAGGAAAGATATGCATGGTAATGTGGTGCAAGCAAGTCAGATAATTTTAGTGATGGCATCCTTCGGAGACAATAACGAACGTGTACTAGTTGTGACAGCAGAGAAAGGCGAGGCCGCTGCGGATATTTTGAAACCCGCTGTTTCAGCGTGTTTGTGTACACGCCGCTGGATCGACGAGGCATGCATTTCGCGTGCTATTGCCGACTGGAATTCGGCTTACGCTCTCATTTGATGGGACTGCTTTAAGATAAAATGTAAATCTATCTGATTGCGTTATCAATTTCCACAAAAGAAACAATGATGTAGAAGAGTGTAACTCCAGGAAGAACATGATTAAATGTACAAAACTATGTACTAGGGTCGAGTTTCTGAAGAAAGCGACATTATTTTTGTTTCCCTCCGAAGTATATAGAATTATTATAAACAAAGACCACCAATATCGCAGAACTTCCGTCAAAATTAATTTCTAAGCATGCTCCTGTGTGTAAGAAATTAATATATTTTCATGATTACGTACCTGGCCAAATAAATAATCCATCTATTTTTTGCAAAATATTCCCTTACTGTGTTGCTGAAAAATGAAGAAAATGTTATAATTAAAAAAAAAAATAATAAACTGATTTAATTGACTCTTCTAATGGAGAAGTCAACAGTTCTACTATAATTACATATATATGGCTTCTAATACATATATTGAAAGAAATAAAGCAGAAAAGCTTTAATTTAGAGTTTACATAAAAACAAAGTACTGACAATTATTCTGTTTCCAGTGTCATATTGATCGCAGTTTATTGTTTTAATTGGTTCCTACTAACAAGAAGGATTTCCAACGCACAATTGTAAAGGCTGAAAATGGACTAACTTTATATTCCTGGTTAAGTGTATGAAGTGTGTAAAATATTAAAGGGTGGTAGCCAGGTATGCTCAAGATATTCTCAATTGAAGTTGGCCAAAAGTACCATAGAGATAATTATGTTGGATCCCGCTGGGAAGGTAAGGAGGAGTACGACAAATTTTCCCTGTCGACTGAAGTAAATTAAATTAATGTAACAATTGTTTATAAGTTATTTTTGATCTATAAGCCGATACATGATATTTTTATACAGAAACTGCAAAAACTTTTCTGAAATTGTTATATTGTTTTTTGTTGTGATTGATATCTAGGTGACCAAATGATTAATGCATATTCCAGTTTACTTCTTACCATACAATTGTATAATACACTAATACTATATCTATATATTAAAAAAGTTTGATAAAAAGTGCTTTGTGCAGTCCGTCCGCCGTTCTACTGAACCGATTTTGATCATCCTTTTTTAAAAATATATAGCTTAATACGTAGATAAGCCATCAAGAAACGACATTATAATTGTACTAATTTAGGTTATACTCATATTGAACCTATCTATGTAAATTAAAGTCTCACCCTCTGCGTAAGAATATATTGATAAAGGCGAGAAAAATGGAGAGTGAGAAAAATTGTGCTTACTTGAAGGTGGATAGTACCGGTGCTATCAAGTTGCGGAAAAGGGAGTTAGACAGGGATATATTAATGCTAAGAACACTTGAAGATATTGATAACTTGATGTAATTATGCAGCAAGAATTTGTAAATAACGTTTTAAGCACCAGTAATGTTAGCATTTTTTAAAAATCAAAACGTAAGACAGCTATATACTAAAACTGGAGAGTTTTATGTAAATAATATCTCGAATAACTATATATTAATTATCACGGAAACTTGGTTACAATCTGATATTTGCGATAGTGAACGTTTCAATAATAATTATAATGTGTATCGTTGTGACAGTTCAGATAATTAGACAAGAAGGAGCGTAATGATTGCAATGAAAAGGGACTATATTTCCAGTAATATCAAAGTTGACGGCAATTTAGAGTCTTATGTGTAAAAGTAAAATTAAATAATAGCATATATTATACTTTTACAGTGAATTTCACACCTTCGTCTTCTATAGATAAATATCTTTCATTTTATAAATAAGTTAACAAAATGAAGAAATTCAAAGTCACAACATAATAATAGCTGTGGATTACAACTAGCCATTTATTATTAAATCTCAGTTTAATCTATTGGAAGTTAATGTATGCTACATGGCTCTAGCAAACTTTTTAATTCTTTATAATGTACAGTCTATTAATAATATCAAAGAGAGAAACGGCAGAACTCTGACTTAGTTTAAAAGAAGTGTAAATAATATTTCAGTAATATTGATGAAATACATCTTGTTGATATAGATTATCACCATCCTGCTTTAATTAAGAATTTAAACACTTAAGTAGATCAAACTAGCGTAAAACAGAGTACTACTATAAATTATAACTTTTGCAAAGTGAATTTTTATTAATTATATGAAATACTTTGCCATTCTGATTGGTCTTCCTAAAAACATTGTAACAATATTGAAGAACCAATTAATATTTTCTACGATAGGGTGAATTTTATATTTAATGCAACTATACCACTACAGAGATTCTATACAAATAACAAATATCCTATTTGGTTTACCAAAGAAATTATTTCTCAACTAAAAGAAAAAAAATATCACAGGAAACGAACAAAATGTTTCGAGTTAAAGTATAAGCAGCTTAGAAAAACAACCAAATAATGATACGGAAAGTGTATAGTATTTATGTAAAAGAAATAGAAGAAGGTATTAAAGATCATGCAACATACTTTTGGAGTTTTATGCAAAATAAAGAAGGAAACATTTATTATGTTAATCATGTGTTTACACTGGGAAATAGAGTACTACAAACTAGTTAAGACATTGCATATGGGTTTGCGTGTTATTTTGAATCACTGTACACAACTGTTCCGACTTGACATAAGATAGGTGACTTAAACATAAATTACACTCTTGACATTAACAGAATTACAAATAGTGAAAATAAAGATGCAATTAAGAAATTAAAGGAAAAGAAAAGTTGCGGCCCGGATGAAATTCCAACATATGCTTTCAAAGCATGTTCAGACCTCTATGTTTCCATTATGTAGGATATACAAATGATGCTAACCACTGCAGCTTTTCCAAGTCTTTGGAAGGTAACATGAGTATATCCTACTTTTAAGGGTGGCGATAAAACAGAACTGGAAAATTAGAGAACTATCGCTATTTTGTGTGCACCAGCAAAAGTTTTTGAGGAAATTGTTTATAATAGAGTTTTCAACCATGTTAAGAGCTATATAGCTGAATATCAATATGAATTTCTCCCCACCCACAGATCAAATACAACAAATCTCATTAATTTTATAGAGGACAGTTATAATGCATTTCATGAAAATATTGATGTTCGTGCAATATATGTGGACTTTGCTAAGGCATTTGATAGGATTAATCATTGTATATTATTAGAGAAAGTATGGAATTTTGCTTGCCTTCTAAACTATTGAGGCTTTATTTCACCTTATATTAATATAAAACAGTATGTAACATACAATCAATCAATATGTTTCAAACATAATGTTCATTCAGGAGTACACCTCACGGAGTACACCTCACGGCTGTAATCTAGGACCGTTGTTTTCATGACGTACATAAATGATCTACCAAACAAAATTAAATATTCTAAGTGTCTAATGTACACAGATGATGTAATATTATATAGAGTAATTAGAAACCTACAAGATGCTTCACAGCTGCAAACAGATGTAAATGAACTACTTGAATGGGGCTTGAGTGATATCCTGAATATCAATACTAATATACGCTTTGCCATGATTTTCTCTAGAACTAAATTCTCTCAACATTATACATATTCTATAAATAATGAAGAACTTGAATAGGTGTGCTCTATTAAGGATTTTGGTGTTAGCATAGACTCGAATATGTCATTTGAAAAGCATATTTCGTTCACACTATGCATACAAAAAAACTAGGATTTATAATCCGAAATGGTAAATGTTTTAATAATATACGAGCAAACGTACCCTCCCGTTGGTGCAGGGTGAATATAATATCTTGGCAACAGTCATTGGGACATTCAACAATACTCGCTTCCACGTGGCGGGTTGCGCCTTTAACTTGGTAAGTATTTGGGGTCTGCGCCAACATTATCGTAACCAAACTTCCCTATGTGTAGGGGAGAACACTCAAACACTTCGCCTTCTCTTCAGGCTTAGCGGAGAGGAAGTTCTCCTTTTACTTTACCTTTTTAGAATTTTTCTTTGTCGTTTCGTCTAAATAACATTTACGATTTTTCCTCCCCCAGGTTAGTGAGAAGCTTGTTTTCAGCCTATGTCATACATCAATCATTTCATTTTCAATAGTTAAGTCTAATGAATGACCTAGCTGCTTTACAACTTCACATGTGCCTTCGTTAGGTTTCTCCGGCACACCGCATATTTCAAGAGTATTACGTCTTCCATATTGGTCAAGTTCTTCTAATCTTAACTCAGAGCATTTTAGTTTTTTTTAACGCATTGTCTTCTTTCAGCTGAAAAATCTTTAAAAGACATGTCGCAATAGTTTCAGACTGCTTCTTCATTAAGTCAGCATTTTCATCAAGTCTCTTGTGAGCAAGGTCTAATGACTTACCAAGTTCACGTTCAGTATGTGTGTTGTTGTTTTTAATGGTTGTGATTTACTGTTTCAACTTTTACAATAGCTTGTAAACGTCACCAATATATGGAAGCACATTATCTCCTGCACATGACTTACACTACGACGGAACATTGGATGATTTCATTTTTTCCAAATCAGTTTCTTTTGATTTCGAGCATTTCGGTTGCTTATATATATAGCGAATAATGCTGTTAATAAATATCTACAAACTGAAGAAAATATATTATTAATACAAAATACTTACTGAACTTAAATCAGTTATTTGTATCCACATTTGTAAATAAGAACACTAAATTTACACTAAATGTCAGGAGCACATTTAACCATATTCGTATTCATAGCAGTGTTGCCAAGTTGTTCTTCACATCATTTGAATATTAACTGAACACACTGAAGGTGTACTTACTCCGATTTATGAAGACGTGTGTATTAATAATTTTATCCGTTGAAATTTAACTGGTGAAACGTATTAAAATCACAATCTCCATGACTAGGAGATGTATTAGTTCTGGAAATATTCGAAAGCTAACGTATTCCAGTATTGAAGAAAATAATATTCTCAAACGTTTGCTTACTTAGACGAAATTTATAGGTTGCTTCCAAGCTTCCAAACACTAAACATTTTAATGAAAATACAATTACTCATTATTTACACTTGCCATTTGATAGTTTGTTACAACGGTAATTTGTATTACCTTTTGAATGAAATGGACTGTATTTCTTGAACAGTACACCTCAAATTTCCTCCACAACGTATTTGATGGACATAAATGCTCTTTCCGGTCACAAAGTAGTTACCATTCAAAGTACTGAGCAAGAGAAAATGTTTGGATGACACTGACTTTTATTTATATTATATTATATTATATTATATTATATTATATTATATTATATT
>JAGDQP010002798.1:0-30079 GCA_022664845.1 Lepisma saccharinum
TTCTGACTCCTACATTCAATGTCCAAGAAGATGATATAGTCACGAAAGAAAAGTATTACGGGAACAAGCATCGTTTTCTTTTTTTTTTTAACAAAAAGCTCATTGATAGACACTCATAGCTTGAACCTGTCTCTTGCAGCCCCTTAAACATATCACGGCTTAGGTATAGGTGAGTGTCTGGCCCATAAATATAAGGTAAATGCACAAAACAAAAAAGACACTAAATATTATGTTCCAGAAATACTTTTTTGGGGTTTCTTTACTCCGAGGGAAATTGTCCCTTACATATGCGAAGGACTTTCGACGTTTACAATCTATTTTAATTTTGTTGCATTTTTTGCGAAATTCGTCAATTGACGGGTTGATGAGCTTGATGGTGACTGTATCGAAATTTGATCTTACCGATGACGAAGATCCACCCTACGTCGACCCAAACCTAGAAGGGCCAAATGCGAATGAAGATAAAGAGGAAGACTATGAAGGTCGAAATGAAAGTGATAGTGATATGTTCAAATTCTGATGTCAAGGAATGAGAAAGACGAAATATTTCGAAAAGAAAGGAGGAATACCCTAAAATTGTTCTCTGAAATCACAGACACTTATAAAGAGCAGAGGATCAGTTGATGAAGTTGTAAGGAATGATGGCATGGCATCTACTTTCATAAAATGTTAAGAAACTTGCTACTCTCGTCTAACTCACAGAGGCTTCGCATCCAATGGATATGTGTCAACGCTGGTCAAAGAAAGAAAAAAAGTAGGAGACATTCAGCTACCTTCAGTTGTCAAATCGTATTCCTAAAGTATGGTAAATGTCAATCTGATTGGAAAAGTATTTGGCGTGTGTAGAATAAACGCTCAAAGAGTTCAAATGATGATGCATTTCCTGGCTTCTCCATCGCAGCTTCCCGAATTTAATTTAGGCGAAAGCTAACAAGATTGCAAACCCCTAAGATAGAGATTCCAGTGAGAAGATAAGAGGATTTGCTTATTGACGATGAGGGACAGGAATAATTTAGTGATCCCGATACAGTCCTCTTCCTATAAGATCTAAGCATCCACAAGCTACTGTTCCAAATCTACCTGACAAACTGAGAAGAAAAAATGTCCTTCAACTTCCAGAATTTCCTTCGCAGGTTAAAAAGAACAGATACCGCTTATCAGGATGTTCGCCTAACTCTGCCAGAATTTGATATTCTATGTGTAAAATATTCCTTTACTTTCAAGAATCGAGTAACACTTTTCTACTGTATCATCTCCTCTAAATAAGCATTGGGTGGAGGTCTAAATACTTAATACCAATATGCAAACTGAAAGGAAATGTATAATAAGATTTATCATAATCTCTACTGTAAAATACATTAAAATTTACTCTAAATGTACTCATGTAACTTAAATTAAACTGTATTCTACACACTATCATCCATTAAAATAGCTAATGACGTAAACAGCCCTAGTTTTCAGTAAAAATGCAAGTACAATTTAGAATTGAATTCAAGACACATGTATACGTTAGAGACCCAATGTCTCCTCCAGGAGACATGCAAATCTGAATAAACCACGTGACCTAAAAATCCAAAACTGGTATTTTTTTACATCAAGGAAGGTAGTAATGAGAATTCACAAAGAAAAAGTAAATTTCGCAAAACTTTTTTTTCCTGGGACTGAAGGACTATTGAATTTCATGTCGCCTGCAGGCGACGCAGGGACCGAAGAGGTTAAACCAGATGACAGTCCAAAACCTGACCAGCATCCCCCGACGGTCGTTACCCGTTTCAGGTCTGCCGGGTTTATTCCATGTGTGCGAATTGTTATAAACACTAGTTCATTAATGTTGTATTTATTAAAGCGTTATATTCACAATAGGTGGAATCTAGAGTGTCATGTTCGGAACAGATACATATTAAGATATGAGTAGAAAATAGTCCCCTTTTTTTAGCTATTTCAAGAGAAGAATTATTTTTATATTAGTTTGGCAAAAAATTCGTTTCCATCCTATAATTTAATTTATCAACATAATATTATGTGTTCCCTTTTTCACTTTTGAAATGTGCAACATGTAATGTCTGGTATGCCTATAGAAACATGCTAATTTTGCTTTTGAACATTTGGAACTTTTCATTTTGATACAGTTTGGAATTATAATCTTGGCTCTTTCTGATAGAAATTAAGCAGAAAAATTATTATCCATTCATGTTCTTTGTATGATCAATTTACATTACTAGTCTGGAATGGAAGATATGGACCACGGTATCTACATGGTTTGTTACAATCAGTGATTCCGCCAGACCCCCGGCAACTGGGAGGGGGGTCAGCCCCAAATCCTTGCGAATATCCCCAACTTTTACTTTATTTTCACCGTCAAAAGTTGACAGAAACATTGTAAAGCTACCTACACCCTCCAATTTTGACTTTAAACACGCCAATATGAAAATCCTGGCGGAATTCATGATTATAATTTATTCCGGACCAGTACGTTCAAAGAGCCCCACCGAATTTGCAGCCGAACCACACACAAACAAATCATGTGTGTTACACTTTTGACATTATCCTAAATGTGTCTCCACTGGAAATCATGAGTATTTAATCTGACCATCAACTTTGGTCGCAATATTGAAATGGTCTAAATGAATTTTCAAGCGCACTTTATATATTCGAATAGCCCTCAAAAACATATAAAATCCAAATGTCCCTTCTATCTTGCTGTTAGATTTGTTAGCACTGCACTTTATAATGTTAGGTTCTTTTTTACTTCATTTAAATTCCATATTTTTATCTGTGCTCCATCTTCTTCTACTTCTTCTCTCCCCTTCCCCCCCCTCTCTCTCTAATTTCTCTGCCTTTGCCTGAAGGCACCCATCGGTTTCAATTTTTCATTGTGTGTTTAAATTTCTCCTTCCGTCAACTTACGTATATTGTTTCGTCTCGCTTTTATTCTTTCATTTTATCGATAAAATTCGATACTAATACATGTCTATTTTGAAAAAAAAAAAAAAAAACAGAAACAAAAAAACCTATCGAAATAACGTGCTCATGATGTTTGCTGATTTTGCTATGGGTGTGACGAAGGAAGAAGAAAGAGGGGTCTGTTTACCAGACACGATTGTGGGATAAGAATGTGCTATTTGGGTTGCCTAGCTGCACGGCGTTCGCTGTCGCAAGTGTCTTGGTGCGATGTGTACCAATAGTGTGCCGTAATATATCTGTGACGTTTGGAATTTAGAGTCCTCTACCTTGTGCATTTAATCAGTGTGCTTTGTACTAACATGAAGCACTCCCGTCTTTCTAACAGTTCACTCATCAATAGCAGCTAAATCGAATTTTGTTAAGCAAAATTGGATCTGCCAGTAACTTCTTTCGTATACAATCATCTTATACGACTAGCATGAATTGATCGTTAATATTTATACGTGTATGAAGCGTATTACCATGCTCGCATTGCGCAGTCTGTCTATTTAAAATAACTACAAATCTGTTGATTGACTGTACAGGGCCTTAATTTAAAATATGGAACTTATAGCTATGAACTACTGTGTTTTTCGTAGTATAGGTTTTCAGCAACAACCGTTTGATATGCTAACACAAATTAGATGTGACTCTTCCTGAAGTGCATAAATCTTTTAGGGTCAGACAGGACTGTCTGCTAGGAACATGAATACATTTCTCTTACTCGTGACTGAAGTTGCAGTACAGAAAATTTCGTATAACTCTAGATACATTTCATTGTCTTCATTTCACGAATTATACAACTCAAACTGTTCGTGAAACACTAGGATTGATCCCTGTATAATACAATGTTCTGAACTTTACTTGTAATTAACTGGGCAGTGCTACTCTTACTTTTACCATGATGAGGAATACTTGAAGAGTAAGTAGATGAATGCACACTGATCACGACTTTTTTTGTATCTTATAAAGTAAAAAATTAGATCAACTGTGTACGTAATTTCGGTTGAAAATTGTCTAGCTTCGCGAAATTATATACTTTCAATAAAACGGTTTCGCGATAACCGGTGGGAGCACAAGGAGTTTGAAGCCCACTTCAGTGTAGTCCTTACGACCTCATCTTCACTCGATGGAAGTCAGCATCAAACCATTATCGGTCTATTTTGTCCAGGGACCTTGGGGTCAAAGACCTGCTTCTATGTGTTATAAATATGAAAGAACCAAAGCTTTCACAATTCTTATCTACTGTCCTTTCCTCTTTCAAAAGAACATCCATGGCTTATACTAAGACCACCGAATCCGGTTCTCACTATCTAGAGCTCTTATTCTGCCCAAGAGGCTTAAGAGGCCTCGGTACATACGGTGCGCGAGTGTGTGAGAGATGTCATATTTTTAAGTTACTGTACAAATGACAAGCAACAATAAAAATTTGGAAAGCGGCAACAATAATACTTGTAAATGTGTATGAAATAAACTATCTGAGAGTTTGACATTGTTTATTTTAGCTGAGAAATTAGAATATTCGTAATTACGTAGGCGTATGACGTCATTCATTACGGAAATGAACGCCTGACTTCTAACTTCTGTAGTAGTATTTCAAGTACGACTACGAAAATTATATAATTTATACTTTTTTGTAATAAAAAGTCAGACACGTTACGCATTAGTAAATCGTAGAAAATATTTCAATTTATTCACCAGAGCTCAGGGCTAATCAGAAGTGCAATCATCTCTTCTGAAATATTTATATCCCTTTTTGGCCCATGGAAGAAATTATATGATCTTTTGCACCTTAAAAGCCAGAGCGTGGGTTCACTTCCCACCCCATGTCTTTAATCCATTACTCTTGCACACTAGCCCCCATTCCACTACTCAATTACTACTATTAACCAGCACTTCACTTCTCCACTATCTTTCATTCACGAAAGATGTGGATTCTATACGCGTCATTGCCAACTATTTATGCGCGCAACCCGTTTTTTCACGTTTGGAAAGGCTTTACGCAGAAGGTTGCAGCTAGTGGTAGCTAAACGTTGGATGCCCCGAAAGTATTTGTCCTAAATTTTAACGAAAAATCAGAGCTTATCCTCCTCGCTTTTTTTTTTTTTTTTTTTTTTTTTGCGTCTCAATGAAATTTGAAAATTCATCCAAAATTTTACGTTAGTATTTCGGTATAACAGAAACGTCAGGATTCAGCTCTCAACTACATTAAAGTCATGATTGCACTGTAGAAGAACTATATAAAACTATCATATTTTGGATAATAAATTATTTCCTCATTGGCAGCTGCAGACAAAAGATATACACAATCGCATTCCGAAAATACTGAAAAAATGGGCAA
The DNA here is from genome assembly GCA_022664845.1 of Lepisma saccharinum. Taxonomy (NCBI): domain Eukaryota; kingdom Metazoa; phylum Arthropoda; class Insecta; order Zygentoma; family Lepismatidae; genus Lepisma; species Lepisma saccharinum. The sequence goes on from JAGDQP010002798.1 coordinate 5,285, forward strand.
CTTTGAGCGCATATGTACTATGTTCTTGACCAGTCCCTCAATCAATCTCCTGGTACATTTTAATCGATGTTTGACCCCTTTTTCACAGAAATGTGCCCTCGTAGTTCACACCCCAACACAACATAACTGATGCCGGATGACCCCTCTGGAACCTTGGAGCCTTTTCACCGGTTGTTCTAGATGATTTGTCATATACCCTGTCATTTCGATCATTGAAAGTCTCCTAAAGACGGAAAACGTTTTCATCACTGAACAGGATTAGACGGTGACTATTTGCTGCGTAACGCGTAATTAAGCGTTTTTATTTAAGGAGCATTTAAGCTTAAGTTCACCTGTGAGGATGTGTATTTTGCATCGTTTCTAAGCATGGAGTCATAGGTTACTGCTCAACGTGCGAGACATAGACAGTGGTGACACGTTTAGCTCACGTGCCATAACTGACTGACTGTCTCCTTACCGGATTTCTGCGCACACGTACCGCCATGGCTTTAACCACTTCTATTCCGCACTGTGCGTGGTCTTCCTGGACTTGGGCGGTCCTTCACAGTTCCAGTATCACTGAACCACTGGATAGTGCGATACTCGAACCTCTTGCTAATTTTCAGCTTCTGGACTGTTTTGAAAATCTCCCTCGGTGACTTTCCTACCTTACGAAGCGCTATCACGGCTACACGATTTTCATAGTCGCCCTATTCCATCGTGAACACTTAATAGAAACAACTTCACAGTTATGTAGCTCAACTAGCTTTGACTCACGTTTCATCCCACACTTCGGAAATGTCCAGGTGTTAAGGAGCGGACGTATAGCTTCTCTTAAAAGTTGACAGTTTTTATGGTATAACTAGGTATAACCAACAGCTTCATAAATATTGTTTAAATTTTACCGCCGCAACGACGGGTAAAGCTAACTAGTCATTGATATAACCATTGATATTAAACTCAAGATGTGTATCGGTATGAACCATAGATGCCTAATGGCCAAAACTAAAATTCAAATTTAAGACGCATACATGATTAAAATAACACTTTTGTCGTAAAAATTATGGTTAGACTCGAAAGTAAAATTTTGTTCTTATTATCACATTTACAAACAAAATTTAAGAAGGAAGAGATATATATTACTTTAACTGGATTTCTTCTCCAAGAACAATTTCTAATTAATATGAACAGGCCTAATTACCTCTGTATATAAATAACTTATTCAGTAGCAAAATAAAAATAGGTTTATGCCAACTAGAATAAAATATTCATAATTTAAATAAACTATTTATTGCTCATCTGGATTGACACTTTATAGGAAGAGTTGACAAATGCACATTTTCAGACTTACTATGATTTTTCCATGTGCCCTCCTTCGGACATCACTGAATTGACGTTTATCCCAGGCATGGTTACAAATTTTCTTAACACATTTTGTTAAACAGAAAAGGTAAACGTACTCCACTCATGTGTCCCATCACCTTAATATATGCAATGGGGATCATGTCAATAATATATGTTAGGACATGTCGCTTTTGCTCTCAAGGAGTGATCAGCGAGGGATACCATTGCTCCTGTGTGAGATTGGCTTCCTGCTTGGCCCATAAACGAAAACACAGAAAGAGCTTGTTTACAAAATAATATAAAACAGTACAAGTGTACACTGTTCCGAAACTCGCTTAACCAAAACACTACATTTTAGTAACTGTTTTCCGCTTGAGTGTTGATATAGATTCAAGGGGAAGGAACTTTTCCGCTCAGTTTAATTGTCATATACATTTCCTAACCTTTTATTACTTTCTGTTATAAACTGGAATTGCATCTTCTTCTAACTGTTTCCATTTTTATTCCCTAGGATTTTTAGAGTCGAGATCTTTGCTCTAAAGTTTTCTTTATGTGCCTCATATTTAATGTATCTTGTTTTTTCTTCCTTCTCTCCTTTCATTTTGCTTCTTCACGTGTGACGAAGTCAGCAGACCCGCTAACGACGTCATCTTTCTTCCGCTACAATACGAGAAGAGAGCAAAGAGAAACAAATGGAAACGAATTCACGTTCGTGTGGTTTTCTCAGAACTCCAGTTGTTCGTCCTTCTCCTTTGTTTTCTTTACCATGAAACTGTAAAAGGATTCAATCTATGCACCTCCATATTAAAAAGCTATTCAGTGGTTTCGGAGGTGAAATAATACGGGTTATCTTAAACCTAACAGCGACTAAATTATTCCCTAAAGTAAATCTTTGCCCAAGTAGCCACGAATATTCTTGTCTTGTTAGCGTGAATGTTTTTCAAAAATATTCTCTCCATAAATCCGGTAGCAATACACTGGATCACCTTAAAATGAATCCGAAACTTTATTTTTGATTTGAATAACAACATGAGAAAATAATTCTTTAAAGTCGTTGAGCGAACACATATGACTACTAAAAAGCGTTATATACTCCAATCATATAAACCCAAGCCAGACACGTAGCCAGAATACTTCTCTGGTGGGGGAGGACAATAAAGATGAAAATCATTTCGGAAAACAAGCGGAAAAACATCCTAATATCACTGTACTTGCCCATCGATGACAGTAGCCTTTCGTTTACACTTGCGCTTATTTTATGATCGAACTTTAAACTGATTCTCTAAGTTTAACATTTAGCGTGTGCAAGGTTTGTTTAATTTCTTTCCTTTCTACTTTTTTTATTTTATCTTGTCCTCCTTTCTTTAGTGCTTTTACACTTTTTCATTTTTTGTTGTTCATCAAACTTTCAGGGGGACATGCTTCCCCGTCCTCCCCTTGACTACGTGTCTGACGCCAGCCATTTTTTTTAACATTTTCTTCCATTGCACAACGCAAATATCAGGATGGTTTCTAGAATAGAAGTCCCACGAGCTATCTTCGTCATCTCTTGAAATTAGGCTCACCGAGGGATGTCATCATCCCGGAGACTTAAGTTGGACTTACGCCATAGAGCACAAGCGCCAGAAATGTAAATACGTGTACGAAAAATTTTGCTGTTAGTGAATCTCTCGATGTCCAAGATTTTTGAGAAAACACAACACACACACACACACATATACAGAAAAAAAAATCTTGATTAGTGTACAAAACATTCATAGTCAAATTATTTTGCATGAGAGTCTTACCGTTTCTATAGTCACACCAGGTAAATGCCGGAATGGTACCTTCAACTTAGGCCCTGGCCGAGTACTTCCCACATCCTTAACCCTACTCTACCCTGGCCTAAGCCATAGATATTTAAAGACGATAAATAAAATGAAAAGATTTTTTTTTAAATAAGAAAAGAATGCTTGTACTTTCTGTGGAATATTTCTGGGAAAGTAGCTAATTACATGAAACCACATGTTCCTTGACTAATGTCGGGATGATACCTTGGAAACTAGACCTTTGCCGTCTTCCTTCCCACCCTATTCCGGCATGAGCCATAGTTACCTAAAGTTGTAAACGAAATTCAAATTCAAATGATGCCACTTTGAGAGTTTACTATAATATGTCGATATATACGGATATTCTAATAAATGGCAGTATATAATATGTCGATATATACGGATATTCTAATAAATGGCAGTACAAGAAAGTAAAAATGGCACTTTCCAACCAAAATTAATAATGTTGTAAACACATAACTCTGGGAAATAACACAATCAACTACGTAATGTCTTCAGTTTCTACAGTGTCACAAGTAACCCAATCATAAATATGATCATAAAACTATTGGATATCTTCAGAAATGTTCCGTTGAGTTCGTTTCAAAACTTGCACTTTTATACGTTAATAAAATTCACTTACCTGTACTAAACGTCAATTCACAAGAAAACGAGGTACGTCACTAGCTTTACTAAGTAAAATGAAACGTGTGAAGTTCTTTTTATATGTTTCACTGTGCCATCATGCTCATTTGAGACACTGCAACAGTGCCTTTGCTCGCAGATTATTATACGACTCTAAAATTCCAATGAAACCTTTTTCTTTTATAATATGGAAACCACTATCATTTGTAATCACCTTGCAGAAAAATTTCATTTTTTATTTGACGTCATTCTTTGGTGGATGTAAATCCTATTCAAAGATTTTGTTCCACTGTGGCAACACTGTGTCCATGTCGTATATTTTTATACACCACCAACGACTTCTGTAACGATATCATTAGATTAACCAGATGGCATGCTACTCCAAATCGGTACTTTTCTCCACTAAACTACTGCTGACACCTATAGTTGAATTCTTGTACTAGTGTATATTCTGGCAAAGAAGCGCCGTTTTCTCATTCCTCCTAAAATTGGGAACATTTTAATGTATCCTCGTACATCTGTTAATAAATTTAAGCTGGTATTCTTGGTTGTTAAATACATTAAATTCTCTTCATTCTACAACAAGAAGGAGAGAAACACAGAAGAGAAATTTCCAGTTGAATATATTTGTTGTTGAGGGACAAAAGAAAAAGCTAATTTTCTAAAGTAGGTAATAAAATCAGGGCTGTGTTCAGGTGAATGTAGGCCACTTAGCAGTAATTTGTGTTAGACCGTCTTCACCGCTCTGGAGATAGAATCGACTGGAACAACTAACTTTTAGATATAAGTTTCCTATCTTTTTTTCATTCACTTTTTATTTAGTGGTTATTCGATGGTGGGAGTTTTCCGTTGAATACCAGCTCCATCTGTTGGCTATAATTGAAATTCACTCGGTTCCATTAAAGCTTCAGGTAGAAAGTAGGAGACATAGACGAAAATCAGAAGCGAAGGGAGAAGAAATGAAATTATTCCGCATCCTCGTCTCCGTCAAACCCTTATAGAGCGCTTGCAGTTATAGAATTACTATTTTCTTTTTTCCTCTTCTTCTTTTCATTTCAGTTCGTTCCGCAGTACATTTACAGGAGTTCTGAAGTTTTAAGCTTCACTTGCATTCAAAAGGTGTGTGTTTTTTTAAGAACAAATGTTGAAATAATGTGTGCCATGATATTTCTATCATGGCAACAACAGTTAGAACGACTTCAAGATTAAAATGTTATTTAGAACTAATGAGTAATGCAAAATGCAATTTGTCTAATTTAGGTTTGATACTAAAAGCAACAACTTTTTTTTTTTCGTCTGTAAGAAGATAAGATTGGATAATCCTATGTAATTTTTAATTTGATTTAATTTGGACTTATGGTCTAGACAGATATCTATAGACATAGTCATTCACGTGTATAAAGGATGAGGTCCCTTTGCGAGCGCTTTCCTCGGAAAACAAGATAGGTAACTTAAGGCAACCAGCTACCATTCTGGTATTCGTGTACGGAAACTGAGGATATCTTGGAAATCTCAGTCACATTCGAACCTGTGAGTCTCGCCAAACATTAATTACTTTTTTTCGTCACAAGTGTATTTGCTGTTTTTGTTCATTAAACGTATGGAGAACAACGAAAATCTCCCCACTCGAATGAATGAATCATGTCTTTCGACTGCTAACTGACAAGTAACACTATTTCAAGTGGGGACCCTCAGATCTAGAAGAGATTTATATATTTGAAATAACATTTTAGAAAAAAAAAACTGAATTTGTGTGTCAAAGATTAGGTGACATTCGCCAGTGGTTGAAGAGAAATTGGCGGGAAAAGTTATTAATAGTATTGTTTGTTGTACGCCACTTGTGAATATTTGGCGCAACTTTACACTTAATGATACCTACGCACTACGGTGATATCATTGACATCCGCACATCGTTATCATCCATCCAGATGGTCATAGCGATACATGACTAAATTGACTAGACTTTGTCAGACTATAAGCCCTCTTTCACGCAGTATTCGTGTGCGTCTGTCGCTGGTGACTATGAGTATAGCGACATGAGTCTATCAGTGCCATTAGACTACTTATCACCGTAGTGCGCGGCACTGACAAGTGAGTGTAAGCTAGCGCCAGATATTTATCAGTGGCGTACCACAAACAATGTTACTAATAAATTTTCCCGACAATTTATCTTCAACCGTTGGCCAATGGCACCTAATCTTAGACACACGAACTACATTTTTTTATGCTTCTAGATCTGAGTGCCCACTGGGTGAGACCCAAATATTTGGGTTTTAATATTACGCAGGAAATCTCTATTACATTTAATATATAAATAAGCCGAAATTAATTTAGTAGATCCCCATAAAATCTTCAACCAGGTCATTATTTGTAGGGAAGAGTTGGGACAATCCCTGGTGCCTCGTATGTAGGAGAGCTTCAATCCGGAAATATCTGAACGTACGCGAGAATGCCATCTTGCACACGTGACCTCTGTCTTCTTACGTAACGCGTGCACTGTAAGTATAGCAGCAAAACCATATTTGCAAGGTCGTAGCTGTGATGCAGTGGAAAGACGTTGGCTTACTCAATAAGAGGCCCGGGTTCGAATCTCAGCCGGCGCAAGATTTTTTCTTCTTTTTATCTTTCAAGATATATTTTTATATGTTCATATTTACTATTAATAATTGTTTTAATAGTAGATTATCTTAAATTAGTGACTATGGGATCGTGGAGGTTAGGTGCGGTCATATATTTGAATATTTCCATTCTTAAATTAGTGAATGTTTATATGTTCATTCATATTTATTATTATTGCTTTTATGCATTTTTCGTAGATTATTTTAAATTAGTATCCATGGGATCGTGGAGGTTAGGTAAGGTTAGGTGCGGTCATGTATGTTTACAATCCTTGTGCTGTTCATTTTTCCTCTTGGAATTCCCGGCGCGAAGCCGACGTGTGATTTATCTGGTACATAACTTACCCGTTTTCTTGTAGGGAGGAAAACCCGGTGTATAAGAACGTTCAGTTCTCCAATACGTGGGGGTATACTTGGTCATTAGTCCTCCCCCTACCTCTTTCGGTGACCCTGCCTCGAAGTATCAAATTCCTTCATGTTTACGTTTAAGGCATAATAAACTATTTATTCCATTTTTCCATCATATATATGGGTTCTAATTAGTGATTCTGCCAGACCCCCCTGTGCGGGGTGTTAACCCCCAAAGTCTCGACAACACCCACAACTTTTAATTTTTTGCTGTGCAAAATCGATAGAACCCGTACAAAATTTCACTTACGTCCTTCCAGTTTTGACTTTACACTCCCAAATTGAAAATCCAGGCAGAAACTCTCGTTCTAATAACTTGTCTTTCCCTATTTTTGATTGTTTGTATCTTGGTATCTTTCCCCTTCTCTTAAATATGTTTGTTCTATTATCGAGTAGAATTCGTAGCAAAGAATAACAAGGCATCATACTTCAGTTCTCATTGTTAGCAGTAAACTTAATGACGTATAGAAGCTAAAATTTTCACTGAAATATTTGAATGATTCACTTCAACAATCTGGAGAGGTTGTTGAAGAAATTGCGGGAGAAGAAAAATTAAGGAAAACTTAACAGCAGGTGTAATGAACACAATTTAACTGCATTCAAGATGGAAAACGACTTACATTTTTTTCTTTCATTTCTTTATTTATGAGACCAAAATCTCGCTCTGCAGAGCTATTAAATATAGGAAAATAAACAAGCAGTAATGCAAATTTAATGCGAAGAAAACTTAATGAAATGAGTCATTAAAGAAAGAGAAAGAAAAGGAAGAAAGAATGTACTTGAAAGATCTTTCAAACATTTCTAGTACTAAGGATGTGCTATATTTTGTTGTCGCAAGGCAATATACACAATAAACGTTGATCATAGTTGAAAAGATGGGTTCCTCACACCAAAACAGGAAAGAATCTCAAAATGTGCCTAGTTTTAATTAGAGGCGCCCAGTGTTCTGATGCATCATCACAAATAACATAATATCGCGACACAAAGTGACAGCATAACACATGGATTGTAGCCGGCCGGGTGGCCGAGCGGTCTGCGGCGGTAGTCCATCGGCTCGAAGGTCCCGAGTTCGAGTCTCGGCACGGGCATGGGTGTAGATTTTAACACTTAACAGCTAAAGGCGAATCATGACGGGCCGTAGTCCAAAGTTACTTGACAGGCCCATATAAAAATAAAGTTTACCAAAGTTTTTACATGGATTGTAATTAAGTATCTATATTGCCATGAACTGATGACGTTGTGCCGTAATGAATGTTTACAGTTGGTTTCTGTAAGATCATTAAACTAAAAGAAGAAAAAATCCGGTAGTCAATCTAATCTAATCTTGAAACATAATCTCGTAAATCTAAAGTTGTTGATAATATCAACCCACAAACAGCTGTTCCCCAAAAGTTACGTTTAACCAAAGCTAGTAACAAATGTCTCGAAAATTATGGTATTGAACCTAATTTCATAATGAAAAAAGATGTTATACTGAAATACGATAGTTCCGGTTTCTTATGTGAGAGATTTTAAAAGACATCCAATCACATCTTAATGAAGTATAAATACGATAGTCTGCGCAAGGGCAGAATCTCAATTATTATCAGTTTCCAGTTGCCATTAATTAGACAAGAACAAGAACCTTAGTCTGGATGGCTAAGGTACAAGATATTTACAGAAATTGTGAAACCACCCAACGAAAGGTTTCTGAGAGATTGGGATTTAACACATTTTAAGTCCCATCCAGACCGATGTTAACTGAGAGCAAAATCCTCTGAAGGGGCAAAAGATGAAGTTGGAGCTTAAACTCAAAATCAGTCAGGTTTTGTTTTGATTATATCAATGGCAAATTACACTTGGCTAGTTCTTAACTTAACTGATTTGTATGTAGGCATATGCTTATGTCTAGTTCCTCTCAAACTTGAAACTTTGGACGTACGTCATTGTCTGCTGCTTACAGGTTAGTATAATCCAAATTATATGGTAGTACCAAGAAAAGTCGTCGCATTACGTTTTATAAGACTTACACCGGAATTCTCTTCCCGTAGGTCCCGTAGGTTCTGAGTAACTTTCTACTTTGTAGAAATAAAAAAATGGCACCAATTAGATATTTTCCAAGCACGATATCTGGAAGCTGCTGCAAATCTAGTTAAATCTAGGTAATTGTATTACATGTTATAAAATTTTCGTTAAATTTGTTCCCTCTACCAACTAGACCACATCCTTCTTCACCGTTTTCTCTTACTTTCCCAAATTAGTTGTTTTTGATCCTCTTCTCTGCAGTATATGTAAAAACGAGGTGAACTAATTGAAGCAAGTTACACTAAAACCAAACTCAAGTAACTCCAATTCAATTTATCCAACCTTATTGCAAACTTGGGGGACATCGAAAGTCTATCCGTTGTTATACCTTTATAAACATTACCACACTTACAAATTATAGGGAGCTCGTTCTTTTCCCACAGAACAACCCTTCAATAAGAATAATGACCCTTCAATTATTCTTCGTGTCCTTCAGACACTAAACCTGCATCAACAACATTATCTGGGACTACAATGAACAGAGGTGTTTACTTTGTTTTAAACTAATTCAATGTAAAATCAAATAAATTCATTAATTTCGTTCCTTAAGTGACTATTGTCTTAACAAGCTCTTTCCGCCCACTACATTTTCCTCCCCTCTCCGACTACATTGTCGGTTTTTGATGAAGATACTCCTTCATTGACCTTCGGTGAAACTGTGTTGAGATTCGTAAGGTGAGTTGAATTATTGCTAAATTTTGAAAACAGTTTAGGTAATCTGTTCTCCCAAAATATATGTAAGTGTTGATCCAATTTTGCAAACAGTTGTTCCTCATAAATCCTCATATTTGTGGGATGTTGTAATAGATGTATTACTTGACTACGTATATCAACTGGTGGATTAGAATTTAGCCATAATAAATCATCTACATGCAAGTTGTTAACATCAACTTTTGTTCGTTGTTAATCATCTTCGTGAATGGTTGTTTTAGATGAACTAACCAACTGGTGAACACTTTTCCTCCTACAGACTACACTATAATGACCCCGTCAATTCCTTTACATTGAACATAGTTGTGCTCAAAATTACATCTGTTGGATTTTTGACGGAATTATTTGTCATTTTACCTTTATCATGGTTTTCACGAAGGATCCTGTTTTCTTTATAATATGCATCTACTTTATACACTTGACCCTGAGTGGTTTTATCCTGTGTAATACATAATGACCTCTGCATCACGTGAGACCTGTTCTTCAATTTGCAATATTTCAATAGCCTTAGACAACGTTAGCTTGCGGTCAGCAAGTAATCTTTTTCTCAAATTGTCTCCATTGATCCCGACAACAATTTGGTCGCAAATCATTTCGTCTGATAGGCCATCATCATCATATGCCATAGCTTGACTTTTTAATGATAAAATATAGTCTGGCTGGTATGGAAGTAGTTTCAAGCTGTGAAACTTGAATCTTTCTACACTCTTGTTCTGCTTTGTGACGAAACGTGAAACAAGCGCACTGCACAACGCGCTGTAAGTTTTAGAAGATAGGCTATCAGGAGCACACACATCTTTCAATTTACGATACATTTGAGGTACTACGACGGACAACAAAAAACAGGCTCTCCTATCACCTTTAACATCATGTGCAATGCAGTGATTTTAATACCTTTTTAGGTATGTTAGAATATATTCTATGTTTTCATTACACGTATCAAATGGAATTGAAGACATCATTGTTCTGTGGTATCCTGTGTCGGCTACGCCAATGCAGTATAATGTAAAAACTAAGTGTACTATACTAGAAGCAAGTTACATAGGTAACTCCAACGCAATTTATCCACCTTTATTGCAAACTTGGGGGACATCTAAAGTCCATCCTTTGTTATACCTTTACAAACGTTACCACACTTAAAAATGATAGGGAGCTCATTCTTTTCCTACAGAACAACCCTTCAATAAGAATATTACCATTCAATTATTCTTCGTGTCCTTCAGACACTAAACCTGTATTAATAAGATTATCTGGGACTACAATGAAAACTAAGTGTCTACATTGTTTTAAACCAATTCAATATAAAATAAAAGAAACTCATTAATTTCATTTCTTAAGTGACTATTGTCTTAACTAGCATTTTCCGTCCACTCCATTCTCTTAAATATTGGATCATTGTCTGGAAGATAAAGAAGAACAAGCCAAAGGAGAGTTAACAAGTCATCGTGTTTTAGGAATTCTCGTAATTGAGAACTGTTTATTACAAAAATAGTATCAACATTCGTCAGGATCCTGCACGAGTGTTATACAGGCACAAATGTGCGTCCTGTTCTTTCGTCACTGCGTAAATGCCGCCAAAAAGACCAAGAGGTGGCACAAAAGCTCTAGAGTTGTAATGGATTAGTGATGCATCAATGTCAAAGCTTAGGTTTGGAACTCCATCATGTGACGTCCTTTTGTAGCTAACTTCGAAGGACACACCAAGATAAATTGTGTGAATTCCAGAGATGTATTATCCACTTGGGGCGAATGGATAAACCTTATTCACATGCTAGTCAATGAGACATATTTCTATGGGATTAGAAGAGATTTAAAAGTTTCACGGACAGAAATGTGGAAATAGGTTAGAGTGAAATATCCTTTGTATTAACAGTTAATCTCAAATCTAACAATTTAACCAAAAGAAACGCTAATGTTAGGTTATTGTTTCATCATGTTTGTTGGATAAAAGTGAGTCTCAATATTGTTCACAATTTTGCGGTTTCTATTATAAAAATTAATCTATGCTGTAAGACATTTCTGTGGAAATTCAACACAATTTGGTTGCAGCAAGAGTTAACATTGAACGTGGAATTGACAATAACATCTGTACAATAAAGTATATATAAGAATATTATATTTCTATAATTCATGTAGCACTTCTGATCCTAGTTAATTTAAAAAACTATTTTATCTCGACTAACATTTTAAATGTTTGTGTGACTGCAAATCATTCAAGATATTGGACAACTTGGTGTCTTGTGGCGCTGCTTCAACGATAAAGTAAGATGAATTGCCATTGGAGAAGGAGCGGTTGAGAAATTAGGGCACTAATTACAGGAGAGAAGATTCCAAGAGATGTGATACAAAAATGTTGAGTGTTTTCTATGGGGTGGCTCACAGAATAGTAGTCCAGCGTACTAATACCGGATATTGGGCGAAATTGTAGTAAATAGTAAGAAAATGTTAACACTGACATGCATGTTACATGCATGTTACATGTGATGCTGAAAGTGGTACCGTTAACGCCGAGACACTTCTGCGCAAGTCCTAGCATATTGACTGACACCGTCTATAGCTCTTGACGGATGGTGCTCCGGATGGTGTTTGCTGCAGTTCAGTTGGGGTATGTGAGTTGTTTGCAAATACTTTCTCTTTAAGTGTCCCCAGAGATAAAAAATCACACGAGGATAAATCCGGGGAACGAGGGAACTACAACATCTTGCTTATTGTGCGCTCTTCTCTAAGCATCTCATGCAGCAACGCCAGTTATTCCTAAGAAGTGTGGCATGTGGCTTCATCTTGTTGGAAGTAAGAGTATAATCTTTCTTTCTTGTTGTGTAAGTTCGTCGTAAAACTGTTGTAAGAAGCCACGATAAACTGCACTATTCACTGTCGATTCAAAGAACACTGGGTCCACTACACGTGTCCCTGAGACTAAACGCCAAACACCAATTTTTTACCATGATGGAGTGTTTCGTGCAGGATATGTGGATTCTCATCAGACCAGTACCGCGTATTCTACGAATTCACGTAACCCGATAAATGGAGCCATGCTTCGTCGGACATAGAGTTCCGAACCTCCGTCCGAACGTTCGTCCGCAATCATTGTCTGTAACCAATTACAATACACAACTCTTTTACCTGTGTCTGGCTCCTTCAGTTCCTGTACACATGTTACGCTGTATGGTTTCAGTTTCAAAGACTTCAGCACACTCTGACATGTTGTTCGTTTCACACCGTCTTCCTGGGTTAGTTTACGGTTAGACTTTGTCGGGCTTCGTGTTATCCTCTGCTGAATATCACGGATGACCTCCGATGTTCGGTCAACATTTGGTTTTCGCCTACCTCACATTCGACAGACCCGGTTTGACGCCATTTATTCACCAGTTTCTGAACACTGCGTTCGCAGGTGGTTTTGTTTCTGGGTACTTGGCAATGAAGGACTCTTGTGTGTTCTTATTTCACCTGTCAGCACATATTCTTCCACTATCACAATTCGTTGCTGCACGGGAAACACCATCTTCTCGACGTGACTTCTTTCACAGAACTTCTAAGCAGAGATTTTTAGCTAAACAACTGCACATCGGGTGGCATCCACACCAACTCTTCACGTCCTTACGTTTACACTCCAAAACTTCCATGTTCTACTATAACATTGAAATGATAATAATAATACACTATTGCCACGCCGGGCTACTTTTGTGTGTGCTTCCCTGTATAAGTGTGGCTTGTGTGGCTTAGAGACACGAATGATTTGGAAGGAGGGTTTTCTACGAAGTTCCCAAATCTAGCTATGGAGAAGATAAACAGGTAAATAGACGTACAGGGTGAGCGATGAGGAAGTACTGAGGTGGATAGGAGAGAACATGAGCTTTATGAAATTCATGAGAAAGCACAAAATGGTTCTAACACATCCTAAGGAGGAACTCATGCATGGAAGAGTTTAGGCGGTGAAATTAATGGACAGAGAAGAGGGGAAGAAGCTGAGCCTTAATGTTGAATGATGTAGGATCAGGAATGAAAATACCCGCAGATGGAGGAAGAACTACAGAACAAGTAAGTAGCATTGGAACATTTGAGAATTGGAGAAGCAGGCTGTTAAGTTGACCTTGTCTTAGGGAGGAACCACTAAAAAAGATGACTACAATAGGAACCATAAAACAATGATAAGAAATGCTTCTTGGATGTTTTCGCGCACTACTTCGATACTAGGTCACTTGCATATTGGTCTGTAATAGTTTGTACAGCACATTGATTCTGCAACATTGCAGAGTCTCGGAAGATAATGATACCTTGGAATTGCAAGCAAGAACTTTTCTAGTTTTGTTAAATAATTGGCCTTCTCGGCAGGAATTGGAAATGTCACGTACTATCACGTAATTCTAATCGATAAAAGCATAGAGCGGAACTGTTTCGAGAGACAATGTAGAAGACGATACCATTTGGTTTCCAAAATTTCCTGTTGCTTGGTAATATTGTCTTTTAGTGTTTCTTCACAGTCTCCGTACGTTGTTCTCTTTATACAGCCAGATTTATACTAGTATTTAGAGCAGTGACTCTCTAACTTCTAACCGAGCGTCCGTACCTCAGTTGGTAGAACGTTGGATTATCTCTCGGATGATCCTGAAAGCGATCCCAGCGACCGCCTATCCTGCCTGGGGTTTCCTCAGTCTCACCAGGCAAATAGTATCTACAAGCTACCAGATCCTTTTCTCCACCCTATACCGACCTGAGTTGCCTAAAGGCCATAGATAAGTTGAAAGATTCTCAAACTCCCAGTGGAAAACTGTCTCACGGATCCCTTGACCGAGCAGCCGTGGGTCGGGCGTAGAAAGTTGGCTTAGCATTCGAGAGGTTTTGGGTTCAATCCCAGCAGCCGACAATCCTGACAGGGTTTTTCTTCAGTCACACCAGGCAAATGCCGGGATAGCACCTGCAACTTAGGCCCTGGTCGACACCTTCCCACATCCTTTCCCCTGCCCTATCTCTACCTGAGCCTTAGATCCATTGAAGGCCATAAATAAAATTCAAAATTCACGGATCTGTTATAACGTAATGAAAATTGTAATTCAAATAATTTTAATGTTAGGAAATGAAATTCATTTGCTGAGAAACATAACAAACAAATTATAAGAAAGCTCCATGTTTCATATCCATCAAACACTAAAAGTTGCAACGCAAAACTATCTGTTGAATATTAGGCCAGTTTTATGATGATTTAGCACTGAAACTCAATGAGCTTACTCTTTGTATGAATATTAGCAGGAAATAAAAAAGAATACATTTACAATCAAACGCACACACAAGTACTTAAAGTAAAAAGAAAACAAGACTGTGTGCCTTCATAATATCATTGAAATCTGAACCATTCCACACAGAGGCACTTCTTTTCAGAGTTTTTATGCTGCAGAGTCCAGGAGATCTGTTCACACGAACAAGTGGTATGAATGGTTTCAGTGCTTTTATTTAACTGTAGAACACAAATCACTTGTAATTTTTACAATTCGGTGTATAAAATGTATACGTACCTAACGAACAATGCATGAGCAAGCCTCCTCATTCCCAGTACCTTCCTATCTCTTAGCTGTGGCTAGTTACAGATTGGTGCTAGTCTGCGTTGTTTACTTTGCTATGTCTACTACATTGTGTCGTAATATTTACGAGTGTTTTGTGACTACGTAATTTTATTGGCTGTGAACAATTCTTATATTTTATTTTATTTTTCGCCTTCTGATTCAGAATTTCAAGTTATAAATAAGCTATAACATATATGATGCTAGATTTATTGAACATTACATAAACACAAACTGCAGGTATATTTAGGAAGGCAATAGAAGGAAAACTATGACTGATAGAAATCAAGAAGTACTCAACTGTGAGAGAATTCGAAATATCACTTGAACAATCGGACTTGAGCGATGATGACATAGCTGTGAAGGATGATGGCTCCGAGAGTCTGGCTATTAAGTTCCACTGGCAGACTAAATCTTAGAAAAGCAAATACTGATCAGATACCAGAGAAACGTACATAAAATACTGCCTAATTTTATCAAATTTGAGAACATTTCAAACCCTAAATTTCAAATTTCTCCCTAAGTATAATTTATTTGATAGAAGTGTATTCCAATTGTTTCATAAGTTTGTTTGTTCTTTTAACATCATTCCCTCCTTGCTATTTTTTTCTTGTAAATAAGCATGTTTATTTTTTTTTCTTCGAAAACATAATTTCAACCATTTTGTTTTCTAACAGCACGCAATTTTATGTACATTTCTGGTTTGTGAAAGTGCTAAAAGAAGCATTGAAATAGACATGTTGTTTCAGAAGTAACAAAGTCCGATATTTAGGATATATACCCGTCAAAAGTGTCTAGGAAAAAATAATAAAAAAGAACTTTTTGGAGACATATTTTTCTTAAACAATTCGTACTAAAAAGTAAAAAAAAATAATATATATTTGTGCATGACTAAAAAGAAAATCATGAACGCTCTCTCATATGCAGGTACTTTGTAAATTCTTGAAATGGCCCGCTCTATGCTTTTATTTATAGTCATGCATAAACAAAATTATTATTTTTACTTTCTACTACGAATTGTTTAAGAAAAGTATGTCTTTATAAAGTTACTTTTTATTATCATTTTTAGTTATCTCGGTGTTCAGATACTTGCTCAAACTAATGTTTTGTGACCCAAATCCTAAAGTGTTCTGCAACCAGTCAAATGACAGACTTTTTGCAGGCTAGTATTTATTTTAGAATAAAGAAGTCTATATTTAAACACATTAAAATATGCTTTTAAAAAATATATATGCAGAAGTATATGAAAGTAATAATGGAATATTATATTGTCACCCGACTTCGTCGCTGTGCCAAATTTCATCATTGTATGACGTCGGGACATGAGTTTAATTAACGTTGCAAGATTTGAGGACACCACGAACCGTTGTGAACTAAGGAAAATAATGTTAAAAAAATAAGTCATAAAATTTAAGAGTGTTTAGTGTTTACGTTTCTCACAGGAAGTTTAGTAGTCTGGGATTAAATAAATTTATCTACTGTAAACACGCAACCATTGGAAACATTCTACCAACCATTACATAATAATTCGATTAGCTAGTCTTGTTTTTCGTTTGTGAGATCTGCTATTTCATCACTTCCTGCAATGATAAAGTTTTGGATACAACCATTTCCAGGATTTGACAAAGCAAATTACCCCCAAAAAAGTTGTCAATGTTTTTTAAATGCTTTGTAATTATTTTCTGTACTTCACGGAAAGGTCTTCACCGGACGAATCTCCGAAATTTTGATGAGCTGAGAATATTGATTTGAATTTCTTTTGCACTCATGTCGTCCATATTTGCGATTCACTTATTGTGACATTCGTCTTTCTAAACACCAAAACTCTGCTTCGAATACTGAAGGTAAGCCCACTCAGAATGGACATTTAACATGCCAGATTCTCCTACAACTTCTTACGTGTCCCGCACATATGTAAAAAAAAAATTGTCATTCTAATTTAATGTTAGTTAGTAAACAAAGAGTATTGATTATAGTAAATTAAACCTTGATTTGCAATCTACATGTTCAAAAACGAAACATCAACCACCAACTAATGAATGTAATTTAATTAAGTACTTCAACGTACTATTCACATCATACTAAAAGTAGAACATCATTTTGTAAAGTGTTTGCAGAAATTAAAAGTTAGTTGACAATCACTAGATTGGGTTCACAGACTCCAACATGGGAACCATTAGTGTACAGAGATATTATGTTAACCTCCTTTTTTTGAATATTGAGAACACAGCTTCTTACTTTCATTTACCGATAGCAAATCGAAGACATGTAAAACCAAATCGAATCAGTTTGTTTCAAACAGTGTGAGAAATGTGTTCTCTTTGGCATGTAGCGGTGGCGTGGAAACTTCACAGCTGCTGATATCGAATCAGATTGAAAAGTTTGAAAGCTTTTAAATGTAGGCTAGATTCTAAATTCTTCTTTGGCTCTTTCTACGTGTATGTATTTCACTTACAATGTTTTTGCAGATGAGCAACAATACTGTCTTAGAATTGTACAAGCTGACATTTACATTATTATTTTACATTGAATTTTGAGTATATGCGAGTTTTAGTCTAACAGAAAAATATTTTGCTAATGACATAAAACAAACTGCTGACTTTAAATAAACTTAATGCATATTTGGTAAGTACTCTATTCCTTACACAGAATAAAATAATCCAGAGTCAATACTTTAATGTTTCACGACGTTCCTCTATATTACTTTATTATTTGAATTTCTCAAATAATGTTTGTACAAGTCTTGCGTTTAGGCACTGACTACTGTCTTCTCCAGAAATGTTATTATGCAAATTATTTTTATTGCTGTTTTTCAAACTGGATTTCAATTTATAACTGTATTCTTTACTAGAACTGATATTGTTATTTCAATCTATTCTTTTAAAACTCTCTCTCTCTCTGATTGCTATTGCGCTGAACTTTAGATAAATGGGATACTTATATTTAATTTTCTACCTCATCTGATTTTTGTGTACTTTTCTTATTACATTCCAATTTTGATACGTTTTAATTCTAGTTTCAGTTATTTTTTTGCCTGACCAACGTACACTTAATAAATCATAATTATATTAACAAACATGGTAAAAAAATTCAGTAAAACAATACATGACGCAATACGATTACTTTTAATGCGCAATGTTTTGAGTGTAAGCTCTAAGTTTTTGAAGGATATATGTAACTTAGATGAGACTCAACAATAACAAATGCTATTTTCTTTAACAAAAGACGTCTACAATGCGATGACCAACCATGAAATGAAACTCTTTTTAACCCTTAACCCGAAACATCTCAAAATATTACCTTATTAGAAACATCTGGTCTCTCAGACCCGGCAACATGTTTTGACACTTTGCTTTTAAAATATGATGATAAAACTTAAATATCTCAGCGCTAAAATGAATTAAGATATCTATTTGCTAATATTAACAATTCCGCAATGAAAACATCAATATTTTTAACTGTACGATTTGTATAATAAAGATAGCAGCATTTATTATCTGTAAGATTTTTATAATAAACATTTAAAGGGGACTTTTCCAATGATTCCTTCCTTTCTAAAGTAAGATTTTCCCAGAAGATTATGATTTTGTTTTCTTGTTGTTCTTTACTATCCCACTTGCACATATTTCTTCCATGGAAGCACTTATTATCACTCTCATCGTCCACAGCTTTCACAGAGAAATCTATAATTTCAGATTCTAAAAGTTTGTTGTCATCTTCATCCGTACCACTTTCCGTTTCAGCAACCATGTTCTTTCCATTTTCGTCTTCTTGTTCTTCCACAATAACAAACTCCGGGTCATTATCAGAATCGTCACTCATTTCCGTCAAGCTGAAAAAACAAGCTTGTCGTATCAAGCAAAAAGTTGAATCAAGCTTAAATCATGCTTGACTTTTCAAAGGCTCGAAGTATCTTGTTTAGGCAAGGGATAATCAAATTTGAAATGGGGTTGTTAGATAAAGCACATTTTATATAGCAAAAAAATCAAGGTTGTATCAAGCTTGAAATATACTTGATGTATCACGTCAAGCCTAACAAGGCAAAATCAAGGGAATTTCAACCTTGAATCAAGAAAAAGTGCTATCTGGGATGCTACAAGTACCCTTATTGGGTAATACCCTGGTTTTTGAAGAAGTCAGGGATTAGATTGTGGAAACGTTAGTAAGATTGGTACATATTTTGTACATGAAGAATCCCGAACACAGAAGTGTAACAAACAAATTTGAGACAAAAATGAACCGGAAACTAGGTTTCAGTTTTTGAAAGTAACTGATTCTCGTTTATGATAACGTTATGTTTGTCTTTAGTTATCTGCAAACTACAAGTTAAACATAGATGAACCGTTGGATTCCTCACGATCAGAAAGGGTAGGGAAAAACTATGACTTTGACTCTTTGTTTTATAGTTCTTAAAGGAACACTTAATTTTATATGGTTGTGATTTGGTATTGGCTATAACCATTACTTACCTTTTCTACATTCCCTTTGTACGTAATTTTCGTGTTTATTATTTCATTTGAAGATAGATTGTATTGTTTTAAAACCTTTCATTAGATAACCGAAAATGCACTGAAAACGCCTCTGTTTTCTGTTGTCTCTTTTGTTTTTAAATTAATGAAAATACAAATGAAATTAGTTACCCACTGTAATTACTGTTTCGTCTATCATTTAATGATGATGACAATTGTTATTTAACTAAGCGACCTCGCCGTTTTGAATGTGTATTTTATATATTTTTTTGTATACATTATTATCTTATTCTTTTCTATAATTCAATTTTGAAAGAACGGAAGCCATTCATACAATGTTTATTATATAGAAGTGTTTGCATCAGCATTCTTTTAAATACGATTTACATTGCCAGATTATTTTCGTGGAATCCATATTTCAAAGATTGATAAATGTCAATTAGTGAAATTGAAAAATCAGTTTTATTTCTAGCAAAATGTAATATCATTTTATTTCTTTTTCAATATCCTTTATGTTTTCCTCACTCTTGTTAGTGTCAATTAAAGCTGTCAAATATGAAGATATTTGTTTGCACATAAATCTAATTTCCGTTTGGTATGTAACTAAGCAAACACGAGAGGTGCTAAAAAATCCCTGCTGTTTTTTATCGGCAACTCAAACTTAATTTGTTTACATTATGAGCTAGATTGCATATTCACACAGAAATAAATTTATTTAATGAAATAGCTCGTTTTAATGGATAGGATTTAAATGCCTATAACGAGAAATACATTCTTTCTTTATTTGTCATTGCCGTCAGAAAATATATTGGTTAATGGGTGTCGTAAATATCGCTCAGTGGAGTAAAATGAAAAATAAATATTGGAAAAGAAAACTTGAAATTATTACAGATGCATTTATTTTCGTTTAAATTAGATTGGTTAATATTATACTTCAGCACATCTTAACACAGTGGTTTAAGACAACGCTAACTAATGAGCAGTAGGTTCAAGTTGTATTGAAATAGCTGAGAAACAACTCTTAGTTTTTTTCGCTATCCATTTCTTCGCATCTTAATTTGAATCTTCTATTGAATTAATTAATAGTCTTTAGACCACTGCGGCTCAGGAATTCATTTATATATTGTTACTGTAACTTTATGATAGACAAGAGTCTCTTTTGTGTTGTTACTTTATGAGTTTGTGGTAGTTAAAGTGTTATATTCATTGTTCAATTAGCTAACTATAGCCACCTTAGAAAAAGACCACTCAAAATCTGTATGTCTAACCCTCATTTTAGTTAAACCATGCAGTAAGTTTAATTTATATTTTATTGGCCTATTATACCGGTAGCTTAATTGGTGGAGTGTTGGTTTAGCAACCGGAATGTCCTGGGAACGATCCCAGATGTCGCTTATTAATCTTTATCCCAATCTTATTATTTAATGTTAGAAATATGAGCACTTAGGTAGGTTAGGTTTCCTTATGAGTTTGATATTTCCGTTTAGTTAGTTTTCACCTGATGGTCCTGTATATGTGTCACTTAACCTAACTTACGTGGAGAATAGCTTAAGTCTTTCCCAAAACTACAATATCTGATGACACAAACACAAAGCATATATTATATCCAGGTGTAGAGTACTCATTTATTTAAGAAACATCCAGGTAAGCTCCATTTTCTTTGTAGAAGGACAACTGATTCGGACATCATTATATTTCAAAATTACAGAAGTGTACTTATAACACTTTGCTGAGTTTTTCCAGGTCTTTTCCTTAGTCACATCATGCAAATGCCGGGATGGAACTAAACCCTGTCGACTACCTTTCAACATCCTTTCTCCCACCCTATTTGAACCTGAGATACCTAAAGGCTATAGGAACCGGAAGGTTGAGCTCTTAGAAACTCTTGTAATATGGATTCCACGAAAATGCCTGTGCCTTTGCTGTATCATTAGCATGTATGTGAAAATGACTTTCTTGATAGAATATAAGTAATTAAACGTATGAGTCATTTCACAAATGTTGGAGAAAGTACTATATTTTATTTCCATCACCATGTTCTAGGCTCATTACTAGAGCTTCTTTCAACGCTAATATTCCATTTCATTGAATGCGTAAGCTTGAAGATATACAATGGCTTGACTTAATAATAATTTAATTGGATTGGACAATTTAACTACATTCCAAAAAGAAAACAGTAGTGTCAATATCTTAATATCGTGCAATTACTTCAGAGATCTTATTAATCTTGGATCGTTAGTTTGATTGTATCAGACAGCTTCTGTTGCTCAAAATTATCCCTCAAGTGTGAGTATAAATATTACGTATTTAGAACGTTTTGCACAGGAAATTACAAAATTCAACTCAGGGTTGATAGCTAAATATATACACAGAAAAATATTAGTTCTTTATGATCCGTAATTAATTTTGAATTTAGTTCCAAACGCATTGTAGAACACATTGCAGAATTTTTAACTTTGATCTCATGTCAGTAAAGTGCACAAAGTGGGCACGCTCAACGAACATAAAAGTTCTCGCCGAGTTCTCAAATAATTTGTAGTTCTCACACAGACCAAAGTATTCCCCACATATATAACAAGAAGAAGTAGAGAAGTGACATCACCCAACCCCCCACATATCGTATAATACATCAATTGAAAAATCTTATTGACTGTAGTATAATGCCAAAAAATTAGAGTACTTAAATGTATGTAGTACGAGCAATGGCCGCTAGAGGTCAAGAGGTTTTTAGGCTCTATATCGTGTCCTGCTCTACTTACGATCACCGTTCATGATAGTGTGCATTCCTCGTTGTCTAATGAAATCATGTAACGAGAGGACAAGTCGCGCTACCTATAAAGAAAGCTCTGGGTACGAAAAGTCACTGGCAAAGCGCATTAACTGCCCTTAACATATTAGAAATATTTCGCAGTTACGTTATTTAACCTTTGCAAGGCAAGTAAGGTTGAAGATAAATATATACAGGTACGCCAGATACACCGGTCTTCGAAAAACAAATCTGCCATGTGTGACGTCATTCAGCAGAAAAGATCGAGTGAAGGAATTTAAATTAGAGTTGCTAAACTGTTATTTTTCAATAACTGTTATAAGATGCAGTAACTATTATTTAAAATAACAGTTAATATTTTAAAAAAAGTGGATTCTATGGATTCGCAACTGTCAAGAAGCAGTATGGGCAAAAGAACCATTTTAGGTTAACCTACCTGTAGCGAGTTATGTGTGGAGTATTACATGTTAGATAAATATATAAGAAAATATATAACATTGTACACGTGCCTGGTGAAACGGAGGAAAGCCCTGGAAAACCTCAGTCAGGATACTCGGTCCTGGGGTTCAAGCCCACATGCCTACCCAAGAAATATGATATACACCAGGATAGATTATTATATACCTATCCTATCTACGCGTATAAATGTGGACCTAGAAAAATTTCAAAGGGATCCGGCCGTCCTAGTTCCTCCCTACCTACGACAAGAAAGAGAGAGAGGGCCACGGTGGCTCAGTTGGTAGAGTACTCACCTCTGCTGCTAGGGGTCGTCGGATCGATTCCTGCTCATGCCATGTGAGCTTTGTGGTAGACAAACACCGTGTGCGTGGGTTTTCTCGGGGTTCTTCCGTTTCCTCCCACTTTCTTCATTCCACCAATTCATCCCCTCATCATCCATACGGTCTGAGCCATAGTTGCCTAAAGGCCTTAAAAATTCAAGAAAGAGAGAGAGAGAGAGAGAAAGAAAGATGGAAAGAGGCAAAAACATACACGTGGAGACATAGTAGACTAACTAAAGAGAAATGTTTAACTTCGGAACTCCCACCACACTGTAAACCAGGCACGTACTGAATCCAGACTAAGGTACGGGGCATTGGACCATCGGTAGTGACAGCTTGCAGAGCCGAGTGAGGGGATGGATCCGAGATAGGGCAGTTTTTTATTAATACTCATCTGCTCCGCATATACCGAGCAAATTGTTACAACTATAGATTGCTGCAAAAAATATTGATGCAATGTAACTAGTACATAATCCTCACGTTTGGTTACACATTACTGCTTCCATTCAAGTATGTTAAATTCTACTTCTCCTTGAAAACTACTGGTTAATTTTATCAAGATTGACAGAAGCGACTGCACATGTTCTTGACTCATCAAATATCTCATGCGGTTCTTTATCAACATACACGGCAGTGCATGAGCCAAGTTCTTCACGCCAGAAAATGTTAGCACTGCCAGAAGCATGTTATACAGGAACAAGAGTTTATGGCAAAATCGACGATTTCGGGGCCCCGTAAGAAAAAAGATGTTAAAGATAGGAATATGAGCTTTTGCCATTAAGGAGATATGGTAAATATGTGCAGATGTACAAAATTTCATATTCGTATCTCAAACTCTGTTCCAGTTGTGGACCCCTGAAATTGCACATTTTAGGCTAACTGACTCACTCACTCACTCACTCACTGACTGACTGACTCACTCATCATATTGTTTAGGGTGTTTGGAGTAAGCTAGAAACATGAAATTTGGTATGAAGGTAGAGGATGATAAGTAGATAAAGGAAAAATTCCGACATTTTGAAAAGGTCGCCATCTTGGATTCAAAATGGCCGCCAAACCTAAAATTTCAAAGAATACACAGCCTAAACGACTAAAGATAGAACAGTGAAATTTGGTATGAAACTACATCATTGGTAGCAAATTAAGAAAACTTTTTAAAAATTTGAAAAAGTCGCCATTTTGGATTCAAAATGGCCGCCAATCCTAAACTTTTAAAGAATACACAGCCTAAACGGCTGCCGCTAGAATAATGAAATTTAGTTTGACAGTACAACATTATTTGTAGATTATGAAATTATTACAAAATATCTCTAAAGACGTCATCTTGGATCCAAAATGGCGGGTGTCATAAATCCATTTTCCAACTGCTTGAGCCAGAGATACGAAATTTGGCATAATGATGTATTATCAAGAGTAGTTTAGGAAAACATAACAACGTTTAAAAAAATTCACCATCTTTGATTCAAAATGGCAGCTGAAATACAATTTTTCACATCGTTTGAGATAGAGAAATGAAATTTGGTATGACAGTGTATCATCACGAGTATGTCACGAAAATATAAGAAAACGTTAAAAATGTGTCCATCTTTTATCCAAAATGCCCGCCTAAGCCCCACTTTATAACGACTGAAGCTAGAGAAAGGTATGA
>JAGDQP010002798.1:31955-63169 GCA_022664845.1 Lepisma saccharinum
TAAGGCTGTTGCCAGCTCGCGCCAAGTTCCTTTGTTCCTGTTACATGCTGTCACCAAGGAACTTGGCTCATCCGTCTCCCATTTCACACCTTTTTAGGGATAAAGAACTTGGCTCCACTTTTTTCACCTCTGGTGTTTTTGTTCGGATTAGCATTACTCTGCAAAGGTCCATTTCATAACAAACTTGGGTTATTGGATAGGTTAATACATATTTGTGCTTTGTACAAAACGTAATAGTAAGATGAAGTGAGTTGTACATCTTGGAGATCGTGAAACATACTTTCAAAAGGGCACTTGTCCAGTGGGGCAAATTTTTTATTAGCTGTAGAAAAATATTCATCTGGGAGAGCAATCACTGTAATTGTGTGAATGATTCAGTGCTGTAGCTAGGCAGAGCCTCTAGTTGAAATTAGATAAGTCGCACAATTATAATGCTCGACCTCCCAGAGAAATACCTTTCTTATGCCTACTGAAAAATTTACCTCGCTGGTCATTTGCCTTTTCGAAAATAAGCTTATCATATGCCATTCAGCTCTTGCACATTTCTTAACAGCAATATTGCACTACTCAGGTGTTATTTCCACCGCTTGAGCATCATAATCGCCCTCCACCTCAGCACCACCAAACAAATAAATACTGGTGATGTCATCTGATTGGGTCTGTTGTGGGTGTTCCCAGTGCCTTGTCGAATCTTCTAACTTCTTCCAGCCTTTCGTTTGCAACTTTGCAGAAAACCTGGGATGCTCTAACAACATACTGGAAGTTCCTCTGAGCAGTCATCGTTGAACAGGCTGGAATTAATTTATTGATGGCCTTTAGGCATCTCAGGCTCAGGCCAGGAGAGAGTGGGCGAGAGGATGTTGCTCTGAGGTTCACTCAGTCTCGTATCAAATTGAGTACTAGTGTGTCCTTGGTACCCCTGCGCACCTTGGGAAGGTAAACCCATTCTAGCGTTGGACTTACCACCCAACCTCACTTCGCACGGTAGGTCGAGAATATGTGGAGCGCTACTTCCACATCCCCCATGCGCCGTTAACGGCGCGCGAGTATTGCACAGTGGATAGCTTTATCTTTGTAAACTTTGTAAACTTTATTTTTCTATGGACCAGTCTAGTAACTTTGGACTTCGACCCGTCACGATTCGCCCTTTAGCTGTTAAAATGCACATCCCTGCCCCTGCTGGGACTCGAAACTAGTATATATACCAGGAGGGACATGAAGAGAAATGAATGGATTCACGCACAAACAAAGGTAGAGGATGTAATCAAGACTATGAAGATGAAGTGGAAATGGGCCGGTCACATAGCTATACGAACAGATGGAAGATGGACGACAAATGTACTACCTAGGTACATTGGATTCCTAGAGAAAAGAAACGCCCGAGACAATGTTCAAAATGCAAGATGGGTACATGAAACCAAGCGTTTTTAAGAGCTACGTGGATGAGGATAGCAGCAAACCGAGATATGTGGAGAGTAAAGGGAGAGGCCTTCATCCAGCAATGGATAGAAAACGGCTGAATATGATCATGATGATATAATATATATTAGTCACGGCCATATTCAATCCACTGGATGAGGCCTCTCCCGGAAGGAGAAGTTGGTCTGCTGCTCCTATGCTGAGCAGACGTGTCGGTAGAGAAGAGCCGAAGTTTTCAACTGTGATCACCAGTCTTTTATTATTCACAGCAGATATATATATATATATATATATATATATATATGTGTGTGTGTGTGTGTGTGTGTGTGTGTGTCTATCAGGTCATTCTGGTCAAATTTTAAACCGGGTCTATGCTTGGAACCGGACCTGACCCGATTTCGACCTGATGACTCGGAGGGCAAAACAGAGGTGTAATTATTTCCTTATTATACACTTTTGCATTTGAACAGTATTTATTTAGGGCTTACCGGGACCGGTTTCTTTTAACCCCTCAGAGCTCGAAAAGTACAAAGCCAAAAGTTCTTAACAATAGCCTCATATTCCCGGAAAGAACAAAATTATCTCCGGAAGTGTGCATATAATCCCCTCCCCTGCCCACCCTCAGAAAGGTTACTCTTGAAAGAATTTTGAATTTGACATATTAATTAGTCTGAAAAGCATTAAAATCTTTTAAAACTCTGAAAGATGAAGTTCCTTTCTCGAGGAATCTCACAGATTAAAATATTGATTCATTCAAACCACAGGAACAAGACAGGGCTCCGGGTCAATTGGGTCAAGATTCGATCATCGTTTCACCGAGTCACAGCCAGTCTGGTCATTCGGGTCAAGACTAGATTACTGAATCTTTCCGGTGAAGATTGGTTCAATCGGCTCACCAGTGTATGTGTAATGTACGTAGGTCAGTGGCATGCTGCTCACGGTGTTATTGAAATTACTTTAATACACTAAAAATTATTCTTTAGGTGTAAGTACGTCTCAAGACATTACACAGGAAAGCTCCTTATGCTTTTCTTTAGTTCACAATAGTTCGTGATGTCCTCAAATTTGGCAACGTTAAATTAGCTAATTTCCCGACATCATACAATGATGAAAATTTGCACCGCGACGTAAGTCGAGTGACAATACAACATTCTATTGTTACTTTCATATATTTCTACAAATTTACGTATTTTAAAAGCATATTTATTTTTAATATTCTTAAATATGAACTTCTGTATCCTAAAATAAATACTAGGCTGCAACAATCTTGAGTTTGACTGGTTGCAGAACACTTTAGGATTTAGGTCACAAAACATTAGCTTGAGAAGAAAGTATCACAACACCGAAATAACTCGAAAAATATATTTTTTAAGACATACTTTTTCTTAAACAATTCGTACTAAAAAGTGAAAAATTATTGTTTATACATGACTAAAAAGGAAATCATGGGGAGCTCCAATTGAAGAATTTATAAAGTGACTGTATATGAGAGCGCGCCCCTATGCTTCTCTTTTTAGTCATGCATAAACAAAATTATTTTTATACTTTTTAGTACGAATTGTTTAAGAAAAGTATGTCCTTGAAAAGTTTTTTTTTTTCAAATATGTTTTTCATTAAAATGGAATACTTATTGATGTAAGTGTTTTTCAGAGAGACGAAATATGTTTACATCTCATGTTCTACTTTCACATCTTGTTCTAAAGTAAGTTGACTCGCTCGATAATTGACAACTTGTGATATTAGCAAACGCGGAAGATAATTAACTTCTTTGTCCTCATGTTCTATACTGATTCTTGTTTTCCGTTAGCAACAGATGGGTTTTCTTCACAAGGGAGAAAGTAAATCTCTCTCTCTCTCTGTGTTTCATACGTTGTCAAGGGATCTTGGATAAAGGTTTTCCAGCTCTACATGCATAATACCTAGCGACGACTGCTTTCAGTCGAGAAGGTTTGTGGAAATGAACATGCTTGATTGATTTAGGCAGAGAAAGACGGAAGCACTATTCGTCAGTTGTGGTGCAGGATAGACTTTCCCTTATCGGTGTAGGAGGTATCTTCTGTTTCCATTGAGTTAAAAAGGGAAAAGGATGGTCTTTTCTTCGTTTGCATAAAAAGGGGGTTTGATTTTTCGTCTTATAATAAATACATACAAAGCAACGTCTATCTGTAAATCTTAAAATTGATTACAGTCTACACTGGTACTATCGAGAGTGTCTTTCATACATACCCGTCCTCTAATTTAATCCTCCAATGTTAAAAAGAATTAAGTCAAAAATCCTATTTTGAGTACACAAGAAAACCATTAGCAACATTATAATTTTCTATCAAAGAAAGTAAATTTCTTGGGGCATATATTTTGGTTTATATATTAAGCCAAAAAATGCCCTATATGACCCCCAAAATTGATTTTGTTTGATAGAAAACTGTAATAATCGTAATGGTTTACTTGTTTACTGACAAATAGGATTATTCACTTAGTTCCTTTTAACATTGCAGGAGTCAATTCTATCCGTAAGCTTAATTTTACTTCTTTCTTTATTGTGCAAGTATACAGTAATTACTTCCAGGCCAAGTACGATGGTCCTCCAATGCATAGTTAAAAGTGTCCGAATCCCGAGACAGACCTCTTGACTCTCTGATTTAACTCGGTCGCATAAGGGAAAATATCGTGACCATACTTTTAATTAATGTTAGACTCGAAACGCTACATTTTCTTGTTTGCACCACAAACTAATTTAGTAATGTGATAAACGTAGACTTTCAGATATTACAAAGACTCCTTAGAAATATAATATAGGTGCCTTTGAATAATATGTTTTTTTTTTGTTTGTTTTTTTTTTACAGAAAATTACGTTGTCTGAAACACTTGTATTATTATAGGCTATAGTATTTGCATTTTCAAAGAAATTTTTATGACAAGTAGCATTTTTCACGAGTTCACTGTCACTTAAAACTTTGTTTTCAGGCCGTTACGGAATATTGAGTCCACCATGTCATAAACCACTCAATTTGTGGTAGAAAGGATCGGGTACATATTTTGTTCAGTAAACTATCGTGCCATTCGTTAGATGACTCATGGAAAACGACAAAAATCTTTCTCCAAATGGCTTGCGAGAAATAAAGTCGATCTTTAATCGCCTTCCCAGTCCAATAAGCCGTGGATTAAGTCTGCAATGTCAATGAAAATTATCAGATATTATACTCTGTCAGATTCCGGAATTGAAATATTGCAGTATAAACAAATGATTAATTAGAATTTTTCACTGGGGTCATATCCATACAATACAGTATAGTTTTAAGTATATAAAGCTTAGGGGAGATCCTCTAGCAAGCAAAACGAGTTTCAGAATTGAATTAACAAGTAAAAGATTTCTGAACAAAATCCCTGGACTTCGGGACTTACTGTACCGTGTGACATGTTTTTGGATTCTCTTGTTATAGATACCTTTCTACCGCCAGTCCATGCAGAAACACAGTGGTTGCTTTCCTCTGTTATAGTGCGAAAAACGTTCGGAAATTTTGAATGGATTCCGTCAAAGACGAGACAACGTTCCTTTTTTCCCGAATTCATCAACATAACGCAGCAAAATATCTCGTACGTTTATTATACTTGAAGTTATGTCATTCCGCAGTAAAGTTTCAACACCTTCGCCGCACCCTTGATAACTTTTCTTCGTTCATATATAAATGGAACGACAAGTTTCCTCTAACACGCGGTGTTAAATGTCTATTTGAATTTAAACATACAGAAACAAAACGAATGTTACTAAAGAGATATCATAATGAGATTGACAAACAAGTGACTCAGAATGACTAACCTTGCATTGGCCTGCTTTATTCATTTGCGTGGCCCTTCTAATATGTGGTCGTACATTCAAAAAGGGAGCACTTCTCGGCGATTAATTTACGGGAATATTACAAGAAATAATTAACGTCTGAAATATCGTCTTTTAATTGTTGATGTCTTTGTGATCATACAGGTAGTTCACTTGAGACTTGCATTTCTACCCCTCACTATAAAAATAATGTAGTTATTTCATACGTTCCTTGCTCATCCTTTTTGGGATTTTTTAAGTTTTGTACCTAAGAACTGGTGAGCTTGTATTTCTGCAGGTACATTTTGAACTCATTACTTTTGTAGGATGCTTTTGCAAACATTTCTGGTACATCCTCCTTTCACATTTGATTGTGATAAACTCTGATGCACTCATTGTTAGCATCCACCACCTTCAATATTTAGCGAGAAATGTCATAAATTCACAGCGTTCTTGGTTGCTCAGTTCGTGAAAGAATAACCTTATCAGCAAGACCATCAAGGGTTTTTGGCAACTCCCGCAATTTTTTCCCACTTCCATTCGCTAATATCATTGCTTATTAAAACACTAAATTATGTTAAAAATGTAGACAAACATATTCTCAAATAGTGAAAAAGTGTTCAAGTAATTAAAAGTTTGCGTGCAAGATTTTTTTTAAGTAGTGTAACATCATTCTTTATAGAACTACTAAACACTAGCCTAGAGTTTACAATTTAGTCGTAAGGACTGACTAGAAGTCCTACACTAATATGAATAAATCTCACATTTTACCCTGTCTGGAGAGGAAAATGTAGCTACATTCGCTTTAGATATAAATCGAGACGTTTCCGTTTCTATAGCTAAATGGAAAATGAGGATGGTTCGAATGAGCTAAAAATGGAGAAGCTTGTTCCCAAAAGATATTATAACCTTCTTACTTAAAATGAAATCTGTGTTTCATAATATAAAAGATCATGGTTGGATTTTGAAGAGGCGGTTATTTTAAACCATTGATTTTAATTGGATAGAGTACTTTCGTCTTCAAAATGACAGCAAAATCGAGTCAGGAACTTGTATATTACATGAAATGCAGAAAAAATCGTACTTAAGAAATGTAAAATGGATGTAGTACCTTTCGAAAACAAGGTTCGCAATTATTTGGATTAGCAATTAAGATTCGCAATTATCTTATATTCGCCATTATCTGCTGTACTTCAAGATTCGCAATTAGGTAACATTATTTATCGCTAGGTTTTTATGAACATTAAAATGATAAAATATGATAAATAAAATTTTAAGTATGCAAGAGATGTTCCCTTCTGTGAGCACAACATTGCTTTTTTTTCTTATAGGTCTTATACACAACCTACTTGTAGGTCTTATACACAACCTACTTGTTTCTTCATGAAGTCTTAAGTTTGATTCTCATTTTTCGTTGATTTAAATACTTTGAAGAATAAAATTTATTGTAGCATCCAGTCTTAGCTTCATCATAATTTAACTACCAGTCTTCCCAGACGACTTTTCGTATCTCGTCTGCAGGTGGTAAGTTTCTTTTCCTTAAAAGAGTCTTTTCTTGGACGAATTTGAACTATAATTCCAGTATTGTACAGCAAAAGGATTCTTGGTTTGAAACATTGGATGGTGGGCAAAAATTTCAAGCAGCGAAATACTGATAGTTTTAAACCATAAGTAGAAGAAGTGTTCGGCTCTCAAGTATAGATAATAGTGAAATCATAGAGCGATCAACGTACATTTAACACAAATACATATACGGTAGACAGTATAGGAGTAGGGGTTCTGTTTTCATTTCGGTTTATGACCACATAAGACCCCTCTATTTTCATACTGATAGAAGTATCAAATATATATGTCATTTCTATTTGATACTTCTCGCATAGAGTCTAAAGGGATATAGGGTAACCTAGTTACAATACCTCTCTCTTCAATGTTCGAATAAGGACGTTTCTTAACACTTGCTATCATCGATAACCCCTATTATGCAACGTTTGTTACAAATGTTGGATATAAAATTCTGATGTAGATTGAGACAGCAAGTAGATAGCAAATGAGTTGGCAATTAAAGTAAGTAAAATACCAATGTTAGTTTTGCAACAACTGCTTACGTCACGATTTGAACAGAGCAATGGTTACTTTGTGTACTGCTAGACGGGGTTACAAACCCAATATTGAATTTTAACTCACTTTCGTTGTCAACTCGTTTGCTATCTTATCCATGCTGAATTTTACATAAGAAGTTTACACATCGAACGCTCGTTACACACGTTCATGCGAAATCTAGCACTAACATATGTCTGTGTTATAGTTTTGATGAGGTAAGAATTATAGTAGGATTGTTTATCTTTCAGACGTTACCTCGGACGTTGGAGGTTCCAGAATGGCGTCTCCGACCAGATTTGTTCTATCACAAATTAGTTGCTCCTGGATATATTTGTCATTTGGTATCGTTTTGACTTAATTGATCTGAGGCATCCTGTACAGTTATCCAGAAAACTCAATACTATTAATCAACAACGTGTTTTCATTTTTATAGTGCACCTGAGCAAAAGAAACCAGAAACTCTCTGTAAACATAGCGTTTTCATATATTTATGTAGAATTAACTGTTAACAGAAAAATCCTAATTTGCTGTCTGTATTAGTAAATGCTATAGCTTTATATTCTTATGCAGAGTAGCTTACGCTACATTTATATGCACACCACGAATTTCAAATGTAATTTTTGTAATAAGTGATAAAAGAAAGAGGAGATGAAAAAGAAGTGTTATCACATCACGAACGTCGCTTAGATTGGGAATCTCATCTCGGTGGACCAATTTGAAGAGATTCATAGGTCTCGTGCTTGACATACATGATTGTTATTGTTAGGACAGTCTCTTGCTTCATTTCGAATTCTTAGTCTTCTCTGTTCTTACTTTTGAAACCTTTAGCCATAATATTAACTGTCCTCCTCTCTTAGAATTGTAGGGTTCATGCTAATGAAGTGAGATGCAGAGTATTTGGTAAAAGAATCCATCATCAACAATACTTCAAAGATAGAATTGTCTTGCTATACTTAAGCAATATATAACGACTCGAATGAATATATCAGTTTGAATATGGTAGTTCTGACATTTGTTTCTAATACTTTATATCATTTGTCTTGTATCTTTCATAAAATAACATTCTATCTCAATCGATCCATTAATGCTCATACTCTGTTCCAATAAACTTTTACGAAACTCTTTGTAGCTCAAATATATCAACATGGAAGGGATATGCAGTTATTTAAAGTTCAGTAAAATACGCTGATTATGTTTTACGGAGCAGTATAAATGACAAGAGAGACCACACTCAAAATTTCTAATAAACGATTATCAGACTTGTTAAAATATTATCTACACAGTGAATGCAAGTTGTGTTTTTTGTTTCCCTAAAACCGAGGTGTGACATCTGTGAATTGGATATTAACTGAATAAATTTTCTGAAGGCTTCATTGATCAATAAAAGTACGAGGTTAAGTCTGTATGTAAGTCGCAAAATGAAATATCTTCTAATTGCTGTAATGTGAAATGGTGTTGTGAATTTAAGTCTTTGCAGTAACCGTTTAGGCAAGTGTCGGTGTAGGTAGCAGCACCACCGTGTATCGAATAAGGAGCTAGTTGTTAAGCTCTCGTGCGGCGGTGAGTCATTCGAGTACCAAGTGGGTAAGATGGCAGTCTGCTCTAGGATCACACTGTCACTGCAGCCACGTATCGTAGAACCCTGACGAAGTTACGGTCAGTCGTTCGCAGGAAACGGCCATGTACTTTGAGAGATGAAGCTCTTCTGTTGAATGACAAATCTCTTCCACACACTGCGACTCTCACATTGGCTTACATACTGTCCCTTGTCTGGGAACGACTGGAACATCCGTGCTAGAGCAACCGGATTAGGCACTATCCAACTTTCAGCTCTTCGGCTCACTGAAGAATCACCTGGGCGATCATCGGTTCCAAGATATGGAGGAGATCCGTCGGAACACGGTAGGTTACCAGCTGCTACGACACCAAGCAAAAATAATCTTCGCTGCTGGCTTTGAGGGACTCGTGTAACGCTGGAACAAGTGCCTAAATGTTTCTGGAGTTTATGTTGAAAAATAAACCAAATTTTATAAGGTAACTTTTTCAACTTTTATTTCCATTCCATTTTGCGACTGATATATAGACTTACCCTCGTATTTAATTTTTCTAAATACTCTTAATTGTATTTATTACAATTTTATCGCAAGATTGAACTACGTGTACTTGCCACAACGGGTTATATTTATGTAATACAGTAAGATAACAGTACAATTATTTGAATTCACGAGCAGGTGTAATCTAAATATCTGGTGTAGTAAAAAGTAATCCATTATTTTTGCATGACATTGAAGGCTTGACTTACCATAGTTAGAATGATCCGATTTAGGTCACATATGCGCCGTTTTGTTCGATAACATGTTGCCATTTGGAAGGTAATATCATGATGCCTCTCTCATAGAAACCCTTGTCCCTATTGGCAAAAAATTGAGACAGTCGATGTTCACAAGCCTCTCTTGACGCGAATTTTGCACCAGCAAACGTGTTCGCCATGGACAGGAACAGATGGTAATCACTCGGTGCCAGGTCTGGACTATAAGGTGGATGCATAAGAACCTCCCAACCAAGCTCCTGGAGCTTCTGGCGAGTCACTATCGGTGTGTGTGCCCTGGCCTTGTCCTGGTGGAACACAATGCCTCTCCTATAGGCCAAAGCTGGCCGCTTCTGGGCGATTGTTGCCTTCAGACGGTCCAATTGTTGACAGTATAGTTCCGAGTTAAGGGTTTGGCCGTAGTGGAGCAGCTCATAGTAGATAATTCCCTGCCAATCCCACCAAACACACAGCAAAACCTTCCTGGCCGTCAATCCTGGCTTGGGCACCGGCGCACCGCGCTTCGACCACGACCGTTTTCGCGTGACGTTGTCGTAAGTGATCCACTTTTCATCACCAGTCACCAACCGCTTCAGAAATGAGTCGCTTTTGTTGCGATTCGCAGATGGAAATTCGGTCCATGAGTTTTTTTGCGTTAACTCGTGTGGCACCCATACATCAAGCTTCTTTTTGTATCGAGCCTTTGGCAGATGGTTCCACACGGTTTTTTGTGCAATGTTTAGCTCTTGGGCAATCGAAACAGTGCTTACATGACGGTCGGACGCGACAATGTCCATGATTTTATCGACATTTTCGACACTTGGCCTTCCAGTGCGTGGTACATCTTTGACGTCAAAATTACCGGAACGGAATCGACGAAACCAAAATTGCGCGTGATTGGCTGTTACAGTATCAGGACCATAAACACTATTCACATTTGCAGCCGCCTGGCTTGCGTTTTCGCCTTTATCGAAGAAAAACTGTAAAATATAGCGTATTTTCTCTTTGCTAGTGTCCATTTTGACGCGCGCTCACACAACACTGAGTCAACTCATCACAACTATCTGAACAGTGTTTGTAGTACACAATCTCATCGTTTGAACGCCATCTCGTTGAACCCGATCGGACTTATACAACGAGAGCTACAGATCACTGAACCCATCTATTGGCAAAATAATGGATTACTTTTTACTACACCAGAAAGTTAGGATATAATTACATTTAACCAATCATGTTTTCCCATTCTGATCGCCTCTGCTCAATTGACGGAACAGCATAAAAATGCGCATTATCAATGTTCTATTATCTTCATATCTATTTCTTCTATTTTTCAGCTATCTTTAACATGATAGTTTATTTATTATCATTTCACAAAATATTATTAACATATCTACCGATAGCTTTGTTTGTTTTGTTAATTCCGCGGACTATTATATCCTAACTACCGATGGGCCTCTAGGTTAACAAAACTTTTACCATGGAGACTTCAAATAATGATTTGTATATTACAAAGAACAATACACACAGGTAGTCGTAGTGTTGTAGAAACATATTTTTGCTCATTATAAGTTTCCAGATTAAACACAGGCTTTTGCATCTGTGAGTGCTCATGATTTGAAATGTTTAGATGATTTACACTACAATAGTACACGTATACTAATTTTACAATATTTTGCAATTACATATACTTTTCCAAATTCTCGTAGTTTTGTGTTTCAGAAGTGTAAGTAATTTATCTAGAATAAGGAGTTTAATTTTCAAAAGCGAATTTCGGACGTTTCTGGCACACTTTGTATTTCTGGATTGACTCACTTGAGATAAGCAAATGATAATTTTAACTTTAAAAGAAGTGTAGCCTACATTTTTTTACATTGTGTAAAAGAATACTTAGCTGTCTCATTTCCATCTTGAATTAAAAAAGGTTTCCAAATACCAGTTCTTGTACTGTAAATAATATTAACTTTGTAAATAATTATGCGTCCTTGTGCAAAGTACTCTATATGAAGAGATGTCGAATTCGCTGACATGAAACTTACATCGAGTCTTTCAAGACATGGCTTCTTCTTGTTAACAAAACGGACGGAGCCAAAATTCCATCTCAATCGGACAAAACATGATAGGAAATCAGACTACAGAGATCCTGCACTTTTGCAGTAAACTTATGTACGTATCTTTTTGGTTTAAAGTAAATGTCACTCTACTGGGAACGTTTACAAAGAAAATACAAAAACTGCCATAGATTATATCGAAAGAAAATCACTGTTATACGAATTATTTGACATGTATCTTTCTTAACACCTAGATTTTCTTTCTTGTACAAAGAAAACAATTCATTCCCATTAACATCCGGCATATTGGAAGTATATCAGCAATATATTGTGTACACCCAAAAACAACCTCCAACAAACCTATATTTTAATTCACAAATTATAAAGCGCTTCTACGTCATTAATGTGTTATAGAGGGTGACAATTACCCTTTTAGCGTCTAATTGTTTGCCAATTCACCCTAGTTTAAATGGCATACATAATTACCCCAGTTCTGTTTATCTGGCTTTGTAGTTTCACTCATGCATTTCTCTGTGGAACACTGTAAGCGGAACTTCGGAAACCAAAAATCAACAGACTAGAGGTTATTCCGAGCAGCCACCATGAGACAATGAGGGACTACCAGTAAGAATACGTGTAATAGAGGAAGTTGAAAGTGATTTAAAAATAAAACTTTTTCATAAATCCTTATGAGTTTCTCATTAGATTCCTTAAATGAGATAAGAAATCACAAAACGAAGGTTTAATGACGTATAATCGCTACTATCTTTGTCAATAAAGATGGTTATTATGATTGGTATTAAGCCTTGAGGTAGGTTCAATGTTCCTTTGCTTTCCCATGGACCTTTATTTTTAACTTCCATTTGCTATTAACCAAGATGACATCATATGGTTTGGAGTGAATTTCGATACACTACGTTTAATTCTTTTCCATTGAGAATTGATTCCGATATCTCTCGGTTTGAAGGCAATGAGGAAACCACGGATATACCGGAGGCACGGCTAAATCACGTACGATGTATAAAACTGAATGTCTTTATTCGAGCATTATCTGAAGTCTTAGGAATTGCACTGAACAAAATGAACAGAGTTAAGATTTAAAACTGTTTAGATGAAGCAGAACAAACTAGAAATCCACTAATAAAATACTTCAAACTAAAAAAGGGAAATGATTACTGTAAACTTACATTATTTGGTATCATGCCTACTCCTTTCTTTACGGTTAAAGGCGGAACATTGTGAAAACACGAGCGCTCGTTTAATTTGAACACAGAGAAGTTGTCCCAGAATGACTTAAGCTATTGTGTGTTACTCTGACTGAGGCTATGGCTTGCTTAGAAATTATCTCAGCTACTCATTAGTGATTATGAGAGGAACATTTCATGTACACAGAAAATTGTCCTTGCCGTTGTGGTGTAATTGATAGCATATCTAGCCGGCAACTAGGAGATCCTGGTTCGAGTCTCGATCATGGCGACTCCCAATTTTACTGTGTATTAATTTCAACATTGATTGTAATGTGTTAATTACTTCGTTTTAAATTCTGGGATCTTATATGATCATATTTAGAAAAGTCATCAGTGTAAAAGGGTCCGAACTGTCTTGACATCCGTCTTGAAATGTTCCACCAAATGGTGATTTTTGTGTTTTTGAATATCTTTGAGTAATATTCCTGCAGCACGTGTGTGATAACTTATTCTGAACCATTGTCCAGATCATTCTGCCTCAAGGAATGCCCTACGTATTTCCTCACAACTTTCAAAACATCTCGTGCTTGTTTTTATGCCTCAAGCTCAAAACAGTTTGCTAAATTTTGTTCTTTTAGCCTAATTGAGTGAATGAGAGGAACTTCCTCGGAGCTGCTCCATTCATTTACAGTAGAACTTGTTCGACTCATTTAATTTAAAAACTGGAGTCTTTTCTTTAGTTTCAATAATGAATTCAGTTAATGCCATAAGCCATGTATATTAATTCTTGAGTATTTTACTCTCAGATTCTATCTTTCTCATATGTTTTTGTTTTTGTTTTCATCATTCCTATATACGAGATTGTGAGGCACATAGAATGGTACACAGCGTCTCTGGCGATCATATCACTTTCACTTAGCTTTGATATGAGAGAATAATGTTGTAAATTCATGGCGCATTGTCGTACTCGTCTATCAAATTTAAAGGTATAATAGTGACTCCGAAGAAAAAAAACACGGCTTTTCAGTTTTAATCCACAGATAGACATTTTATTGTTTGCAACTACAGACTCAATACTTTCATAGCCTAAAGCAGCATTCCTATCTTCTTAATCGGCAGGATAAGTAAGCTTCGCACCTTTAGATTTTATGTGGCATATAATTATAATTAACTTTACCCAGTATGTAACGATTGATTTACACGATATAATACTACTACCTCGCACAAATTTAAATGTTCTTTTTATTTTATAATTTTGTATGTCTTTATTGGATCCAGAGAGATTCTATGCCAGAGATTCTTTCAGTAAATGTCCTGTTGTAGGCTATCTAGTGTATTCTCCTCTTCTGCTAACGCTGATTTTAAATATAAAAATCATTTTATAGAAAGAAAATTTAACAGGTCCATTCACTCAAACGTTATTGACAAAAACCTAACTGTGGCGACCATTTCTCCTATCTAGTGGCTTAAACTACATACTGCCAATGCCTACAAGGTGTAAACAACTGAAGGGTACACTCAAAGTACAATCAAAGTCCATTTTTGAAAGTTGTGAGAAAAACGCATTTTAGAGTGCAAACATTTAAATTTAAATTTCGTTTTTACCTTTAGGCATCTTTGTCGTAGGCCAATTATGATCCCCGAGGGCCAAAAAGTAAATTTAAAAGTCAGTGCTTACATCTTTAAAAATGTGTTTTCTCACGATTTCTTTCAAAATTTTAACTGAAATTGTTAATCCATCTATCTTCAACTAATGTTTTTGTAATTTACATTAATGCAAAGTTCCATGCTTTTATATGTAAAATGCACAATTTGGTAATAATAGTGACTCAATACTCGGCACTAATAGAAGTAGGTAAAGAGGCAACAACAAAAATATCCATTGTGACTTTTTTTGTTAGTTACTTTCAACTCCGTGGGATTGAATCACGATTGATATCCTTTGTTTCGTGTTTATTCTCTGCGTCTCAAATGTTAGTTTATAAAGTCTTGGGCATCTCAAAGTCTATTCTGTCTATTTTCTTCTGTGTAACTGCCTAGTAACGTGAGACTTCGACAAACAGTCGCCGCTCGATGAGCTTTTTATTTTCAAGTATGAGAGTACCACTTACGGACAAGAAAGCCAACACACACACCAACACATTTAGAAGCGAAAAAGAAATGCTCAAAAGAGAACTTGGATAACCATCTTGAAACATTTACTCTTCCATAGAGTATCATAAGAGGGTATTCTAGAAGATGTTTGTAAAAAGCTTTAGCAATGTTAAGATACCGAACTCTATTTGTCACATATCCTCTGATAGTAACTGTAAATGTAGAGAAACCACTAAACCTTACCTAACTTTTATCCAAAGTAGTTCGTAGCTTTCTAAAAGCATTTTTGATGATTAGGCCAACACTCCTTTCCTTTATTGATACACGAACATGGCAGTATTATTCTGCACTGTTTTAAAGATGTATAGTCGCAACGTGCTTGATAAATAATCCCAACGGTGTAGAGAATTTTTTAAAGATATTTTCTGTCATCCTAACGTATACACATACCAACTTCAATTATTACTTCAAATAGTGTCAATAAGCTTTATCATGGTTTCAGATTCAGTCATGACTCCTATATTAGATTAGGTGCGGGGGAATATCTATATCACAGCCGGGGATCATCTTCTCCAAAAGGATATTTGATCAAATGAGAGCGTATCCTTTCTAAGCGAAGATGTAAACACATAAGGCACTTATATATTATTAAGTACTAAACAGCTCATGAAATACGAGTACTACTGTTTAAGTAGCTATTCACTATATTGAAGAATATGAATTATGCATATGTGTGTAAGTATCAGTAATATCCCAGAGATAAATCAGTCTCATACACTAAGGTTGGTGATACTGTTCTTATACAAGGCATTACTTGTTCCATATATTTGATTATATACTATAAAACACAATTAACATACATAGAACTGTTGTAACATACGCCGATAAGGAGAATCAACAATGAAACATTATTTCAAACAAAACAATACATTTTAGCTTTCATTTTCATTATTTCGGCCATCCTTAGTATTTCTCAAATAGCTGCAACCGTCTGGTTCATGACCACTGCATACAGTAATCCTCCTTTCGATTCAAGAACTAGAAACTTAGATGCCCTACAGTTTCTGATTATTCTATTAATTCATCAGAGTGATCAGGACCCTTAAGCATGAATGCTGATCAACAGCACTAAAAATCGGAAATGTGGATGTTCCTTCATCTTTCACTCTACGCGACTAATAGTACGGGGAGCTTATTTACATTGCTAAGTATTCTAGCTGATCATATCCTCGAATACTATTAAACATGCCACACAATTGCTTGAACATAGTATAGTAATCAAAGAATGAAGATGTTCACACTACTGTAATATGAAGTGCAATTATTTACGATTCACTGCTCTGATTTCGGTTTCAGTTACATAACTTCACCTAACGAAGTTAGTTCATAACATTCAAGCTTATAAACAACAACCATAATTATCTTGCGTTTTAAAGTCATGTTTTATATAGTTCCGTACAAGATATAGCCAAATCAGTGTGATCATTATCGATGAGATCTATGACTATAGGCTTAGTTTACGCGAAGCATTTCAGCATTCTGTAACCGTTTACGAGCTTATGGAATTAATTGAAAAATTTGCCCTATTGCGTTGTCCAATATTAATAGCTAAATCGCATTGTGAAATGCACTGTGCATGTCTTCCCTGTTCATAAAAAACAACTGACGGTTTGTTGTTGTAGTAAGCAATATCTTGTGGATGTAATGCAATTGCTTGATTATAATGCTGCAACGCAGTTTCAAAGTCTTTTTTTCTTATAAGCAGTAATGCCTTTTATAACAGTGCTGAATAAGTAGCCCGTTTGCAGTAATAAGGCTTACATATGTTACGTGTAATTAACAAGTAGTCCAAAGGGTGGCGCACATGTATGTTAATTTTAGTAATTCCTTTTGTCACTTTTACTAAATATTTTAAGGAAACTTTTAATATGAATTAACTATTATTTTAGAAAGAAGCATGTCGTGAATTATTTATTATTAACTAACATTTGTTTTCATAATTATTTGATGGGCAAAAACAGTAGCCGTCGAAGTTCATTGTATGCTTTTGCATAAACCAAACGATTGGCCCATGGCCATCAGACCGGTGCATATATTGTTTTTTTCTTCTACAATAATAAAGCAAGCATTTATTTAGACCACGTGATTTTTGTTTTCGTCAATATCTAGGGAATTAATGAGTGACCGCTTCTCTAATGAGGAGTGGAACTGACAGCAGCGAATCCGTCATCAAGCGAGCACAATTTTCTATTTTACATTCCTGTTTGGAAGTCAATTGTAGACGACCGTTTCTCTCTTAGAGGCACGGAATCTACATTGCTTCTGTATCCTCCACAATCTGTGGGCCGCGGGCGACCATATTTCTTCGGCGGTCTGGAACCAGTAGCTCATACTACCTTTCCACAATCTGTGGGCCGCGGGCGACCATATCTCTTCAGAGGTCTGGAACCAGTAGCTCATCTTACCGGTTCGGAACTTGTGGGCCGCGGGCGACCGTATCTCCTCGGAGGTCCGGAACCAGTAGCTCATATTTCTCCATCTACTTTAAGAGGGTTAACCACTCTGGGCGACCATTTCTCACCTTGAGGATTGGAACCTAGAGCGCGTAGTCTCTTCGCCTTACCTACCTTTCACGACGCCTTGACTCGTAGACCCAAGCTTGCCCGCTGTGTTGTTGAGGCGCACCGTTGCACTTTTCCTTTCTCTTAAGTCACAGCTTCTTGGTTTGACACAGGCTCAATTACGACACTTGATTGCTCAACAGCTTTAACTAGAACTGGGTTTGTCACTTGACTTAGTTATTTCCTCTGCAACAGATTGAAAATTAAAATCATAATTATAGTTTTCTTCTACCTTGTTCGTTGCTTCATTTGTCTGCTGAGTTCCCTGCTCTAATGTACTCAAAGGACCAACTTCCATACGTATACCTTTCGAAACCTCTTTGGAGAATCTTTTTCGTTCGTCTGTATCGTTATATGTACTGCAGGCAAAGATTCACTTTCTGTTGCTATATTTATTTGGTTTCCATTTCTGTATGAATCTCGTGCGACAAATGTTTGTATCAACCTTGGATATGTCTGTTGAAAACGAGCTTCTGTTTGCTTAGTTTGATAACTACATCTGGTAATTAACTAAACTTTTGTTCCAGTTCCAATACTTTAAATTCTATTTGATGAATCGATAATGTTGAAATGTGCTGTTCATCCAGGAACTGACCTATCAAAGATGCACACTATTCAGGAAGAATTATATCCAATCCTGATCTGCCTATGATAGACAACTATCCACCACTGCAAATCTTAAAATGTATAGACTTCCTTGATGTGAAACACATAACAAAATCTCTCTTAACGCAGGCAAGATAGGCAAAAAGCGAAAAAAAAAAAATGTTATGATTCAGTAAGCGAAAAAATGAATTTGTTGGTGTAACTAGATTGTCTAAATTCAAGGTTTGTAGTAACTGTAATCGCAAAATATTTGTACTTGATCCTATGCCAATGAAGAAAGTTAATACACAAGAGCCAATCCGCAGATTTATATATGGGTTTTCCACTTCCGTTATCAAAACATTGATACCATGTATTCATCTATCAAAAGAACGCCATCTAGGTATATAGATTGGTGGTTATTAATAGGTGGTATTGTTTGTTCCCTCTGCACAGTGCCAGATGAACCCTC
Organism: Lepisma saccharinum; assembly: GCA_022664845.1. Taxonomy (NCBI): domain Eukaryota; kingdom Metazoa; phylum Arthropoda; class Insecta; order Zygentoma; family Lepismatidae; genus Lepisma; species Lepisma saccharinum. The sequence continues at coordinate 50,604 of JAGDQP010002798.1, forward strand.
CTGTATCATCTTTACTGTTTTACTCAAACAACAGATCTGATAATGTCCCTTCTTAAAACACTACCTACAGTACGTATTCTTAGGTTTATTCTGGTCATAAGAATGAATTTGAGCGTATCTTGAACAAGGCTATTTTGTGTGTTCGCAACAATTTTAGTAATATCACGCTTTTAAAAAATATTGTCTTCCTATGTTACGCAGTGCAGCAATGACTGCCCTATCAAAGGTTAACTTATGTTCACCTAAAAGTCTACGCCGAATTGCCTCTTCATGTACTTCCCATACTATGTGATCACATAACATAGTATTAAGAAAATCTCGATATTGGCATTTTTGTACCCTGTTTTTTACGACACCTTATATACTCAGAAATGGACTGATATTCTGTCTACTTAATTAAGTGGAAGCGATACGCTCTACAATCTTACTTGTTTGACATAAAAATAATTCAAACAACTTGTTTCTTATGTCACTGTATGGTTTTTTTCTGTTAGCATATCTGACGCAAATGCATCCTTTACCACTTCATTAACCTCAGCACATATAATGGCTAATAGTGTGTTCAGTTTGCTCCCATCCTTCGTGCTTTGAGCATTACAGAAAGTCTCATATGATAACGTAACAAGCAAAAGCTCACAAGTCCATTTTTCGATAAAAATAAACTTTTGTTTGCTTAAAGACCTGAATGAAGAGCTACATCAAATAATACAAATTAATTTTCTGATAGAAGTAATTATCCCATTATAATATGCACTGCCCTGATAAAATTACCTTGTTTGATTCACCGCAACTCTTCATTAAAGTTCAAAACCATTTTTTAAAATCTGAAATGGACTTGTAAGTTTTAGCTTATTACCTCCTCATATCTCTCCAGGTATGACTAGATATTGAGATCATTTACGTTGAATACCTTCAAACTTATCTGTGAATTCTTCTTCTTTCAGTACCGAATGCACCAGTGAAGAAGCTTTACTATAGTTTCAGCTTCAGTCGTGATTGCTATATTAGATAATTTGCGCGGGGAGCATTTATATGCCAGCCGATCATCATCTTCGAAAGATTATCTAATCAAATGAGTGCGTATCCGTTCTAAGCATAAGGCACTCATTTATGAAGTACTAAACAACCCATGAAACAACGAGTACTGCTGTTTAAATAACTACACTATATTGAAGAATATGAATTATGCATAGCTACCTATATTACTATCAATAATATCCCAAAGATACATCCGTATCATACACTAAGCTTGGTTGTACTGTTCTTATACAAAGCATTACTAGTTCCAGTCATTTGATTATATGCTACAAACACGATTAATATACGTCGAACTGTTGTAACATACGCCGATAAGGAAAATCAACAAGTTTCTTGTTTCTTTTCTGGATAATGGTAACTGGGAGGTGTAATTGTCGACGACGGTATACAGCTGACGAACAATTCATTCCCTTGTACCAACTATCTTTAAAAGTCAATAACATAACATCAGCTACTCTGAATTCAAGCATGCACTATGAAGGAAGTCTCAGAAGGTATATTAAGAGTACATAAAGTAAAATTAACCTGATAGATAACAGGATAAGTTAAATATAAAACAAAAGCGTTTGCTGAACAATAAAACATACGACAGAAAGCTAAATATAAGAAAATAACAATTCATTTCATAATATAATTAAGGACTTTTCAAGGTCACATACAAAGAACATCCCGACCTCGAAAAAAGATCAGAATAATTAATATTATAGATACGAAAATATGCAATTTAGAATCATATAAAAGCGTACTATAAACGTATGTTGTTAGTTCTAAGAAAGCTCAACAGAATGTACTCAGTTTACTAGAAAATAAATCAATAGAGTCAGGGTTCTGTAGGTTTTAAGGAGGGCTTTCAAGAGTTCTTTTTCCCAAGAGAACTCATATATAGAACATTGAAAAAATGATCCGGGTCCTCTACGAATGCATTGTAAGAGCAATTGCAGTATTGTCAACAGCTTTAATCGTGTGAAGATGGGAGTTAGTATTCGTATGTCGAGATCGAGAGCAACTTAATAAAATAATAACTTGATGAGGTGCTACAACGTGGGCAAACTGAGGTTTGCGTAGTTCAAAATCTATGCGAGGTTTTAGTTGTTGTAGGGTAATATTAAGAGACAAATAGATCCAATCTCGCCATTGAGTTCTTAATTTTTTTCTGTACTTTATACAAAAGGTCTGACCATAGAAGTTTAATTTCCAGTAGTTGAGGAAGTTGGGCAGTGGAACGAGCGAGCTCGTCAGTAATATTATTCGACCTTGAGAAATTATGCGCCTTAATCTAAGTTACATTTACAGTGCGACCTTGGCCAGACGAATTATGATCAGCGCACAAAGAATTAATTACGAAGAGGTTGGTTAGTTTTGAATAACTTCGAATCTGAAGCTCGTAGAGCATGTATAAAAGCTTGCAAGTCTCTTACTTCAGAACTTTTTGTTCTGTCAGTTTTAAGGAGTGCGTAAGAGCTAGATACCCTCTATATAACTCAGCAGTAAAGATCGAAGCTTCATTAGTGAGCCGACGCGAAAATGAATAGCGAAACATTATTTCAAACAAAATAATACATTTTTGTTTCTTTTTCTTTATTTTGGCCATCCTTAGTATTTTTTAAATAGCTGCAACCGTCTGGTTTATAGCCACTGCCTAGTATAATGCTTATGACTTAATTATTTGACATTAAAACACCTATGAAACAAATACAAATCATAGAAACACTTATATGTATAGGCACATTGCATTTGAAAGGCCATTTATCAACAAATTACTGCTGTATATATACACAATGCTTTTGTTACTGCAGGTGACACTTTGATTCTACTCCTGTAGTAGTTATTAGCTGTACAAGAGGAGGTCTAATTGCACAATATTCGTGTACTTAATTGTTATGAAGGAAATCATTATTTTCTTATGTCATGCTCTATCCTAGTTGATATCGCTGAGAACCTCTCAAAATCGCATTGATTCTCTCAGTAACTCATTCTTCATTCAATCAACTTATTCTTGTTCAATACTTGCGTCACATAGGTAGCAAGTAGCAATAGAGATTATATGCAGAACTGAATTTGAACGGGTATGTGTGTGTGTATGACGCGATAAAATATAAAGGCCTAGGATAGCCAAAAACAAATATTTACCTCTGTATTAATAGCAATATAGTTTGTGTAACCAACATAGTCTCAGCTCTTTATCATATTATATCAGTATTTGTAAAGTGTACAATCAACAGATCCCAGATAGAGATTCATCTAAAGTGAATTTTGCAATCATTATGTTTGGGGATGAGTTGTCAGAAAGAGTAGTTCGCAGTGAACACAAAGATGTCCAATAGAAGCACCACGGAGAAATGAGTTTGTGTTATGAAAGGCAGATGCTATGCTTCAGAGAAGCTCGGCTGTTAAAATATTATTAATGGTTTAACTATGGTTCAGTGTGATAGATTATATGATTCATGTCCAATACTTAAACTCCTCTGTCGTAATAAGCATGGAAACTGTGTGAATGAACTTAGTTAAGACCATTAAAATATTTCAGTATTATTGGCCTATTTCTAGGTGACTTTATATACGTCCATGTTAACATTGAATTCCTCTTTAGATTTGTAACAGAAAGGTATTTGCTTCCTTGCTTCTGAGGGATAAGTAGATTATATAAGCTATATGTTACTTAAAAATCAGTGATATCCTAAACCGTTTTTTCGTTTTTTTACACTACTTTGCTTATCCTTGTAGAAATATATCTAACAATACATTCCTAGGTTTCATTTTAACTTGGGTTTTCAGGTTATCAATTTTCCTTTTGAAACATACCGAGTTATGACTTCTACAGTGCAGCACGCTGCTTGGTTCATAACTTAGCCAAAACTTTGAACATTGTTTCAAAGAAGAAAAACAAAACTCCAGGCTGATGTTACTGTTAAGTTTACGAGAAGAAAACATTTCGTAAGTTATCATGGAACTAAGATATTGTCATTCTCGTATATGTACATCGGAAGTAAATAAATCGTGCAAAGAACGCAATTTATATTTTTTACGAGCCTATAAGCCTTCTAAACAGCCTTGAGAAAGAATTGTTATGAACCGTTAAAACATATTATTTGTTTTCTGTCTTCTTGTACATCATGACAGATATAAAAGGAAGCTTTTATAGAAAGCAAAATTTTGTTTATTAAATTTGGGGTATATAACTAACGTTAAGTGATAGGAAAAAAGGGCTGATTACAAATAGCAATATAGAATATAGCAGACTTCCTATCTGCACTACAGACGCACATAGTAACATAACACAAAACAACACTCAAGCAAGTCTCCCAATATTTTAAGAGAAATATTCACAATGTCTCGTATGAAACATTCATGTACTCTACTAACTAGACTTAATCAAACCTTACGACATAATTCTAGTTAATGTCAGAGAAGTTGTTCCAATTTGCATCTTTCAGTTCAGGAATGGTTCTGGGTTTGCTCTTGTATAACTAAATGTTTAAGGGCACCCCAGAAAAAGAAATCGGGTGATGTGAAATTCGGGGATCAAAGTGGATACCTTAGTGACCCACGCCATCCTATCCATCTTCTTTCGAAATGCATGCCCAATCATTTTGTGACACGCAACGCACAATGTGGCTGTGCATCGTCATACTGGGAGTAATCTCCAATATTGTGTTCCACTCGAGGCCAAAATTTTGTTTTCAGGACTTGTAGAAAATTATTATAGTTATCAGTACCTTCAAACAACACTAGTCTAATTATACGCGTGATGGATATAGCTACCTAAACTGTTACCCCTGGTAAGATAATCTATCTGTAAGATAACATATGGAATCACATTCGCGAATGCACGCACATCTGGCTACCATGCCTTCATTGGAAACTTCTCATCGTTGCGAAATTTGAACAAAATTTTTTCACAAAATTCTACCCTTCTTTCTTAATCTATCATGTAATGTTTATAACCAACTATGTATGAACGGGTTCACTTACATATTTTCTAGTAACATTCGAACACTTCTATTAATAACACCGAATTCCTCTGAAAGAAGCATACTCGATTTCTGAGGGCTTCGCAATAACGATTCCCGTAACAATGATGACGCCTTCTCTGTTGTCACTGAAGGCCGTTTTTAGGATTTACCTCAAACTTCCTAATCAGACTTGTGATGTTACGATTCTGCTCTAGCAGTATGCCGAATTCTTCACGTAACAAACGCGCTGCCACTGCTCCAGTGTCATGGTTATAATAATACAGTTTCACTGCCGTCACTCGTAGTTCCGTCGTAAGTTGATGGGCAATTTTAATTCAGAAAACCTGGAACATGAACTCAAAACGTGAACTATAATTCATTCCCTGAAATTGTGGGAACCGAATTTCTATAAAAGAATACTATATGTTAACAGTTTCTTTCCAAGATGAAACACTAGTTTCTTTGGAACTGACAACTTCGTTGCCAAATATCATATCTTGTCCGAATGCTAGATGATACAAAAAATGCTAAACTAGATACATTTTCGAGTTACGTGAAGAGCTTACATTACAAAAAAGTAGGGATTTATTATTCAGTATGGGATGGATGGATGTGAAGGAGAAAAACAGATATGCTTGTTATAATATAAAGAGTGCTCTCATTACTAAGAAGGATGAAGGAGTGGGAAAACATGGTTTTAAGATGGTTAAACAATTATACTTACCAACTTTCTTAAGTCCATTCTGTCTGCGCGAATGGACTATACAATTAGATACAACCATTTCAACAATTACACTATATAATAAAGCGGATGTCTTAGTGATCGGTGTCGTAGCACTACAAAAAATTGATTGTCAATCGATCGTGGTACAAGGTATGTTAGCAGAAAATTTATGGCATCATACCGCACTGTGGAAATGAACAAGTGAACGGGCGAGTTTTGAGTACCAGAACTTGTCAATGCTCATTACTTCGTAAGATAAAGATAATATACAATGAATTTAATGGACCGTAACGCTCATTACTTCGTCGTACAGGAGTAGGTTTCGATTGGTTATAACTGACGCAGATCAACGACTTTGTGTAAAGTGCATTAACATCGATGTCGAAACTGTAACCTTCTGAGCAACGTATAAATAGTTTTGTGTCATACTTTTAAAATATTACATTAACAGTGTTTCAACAAACCTAAAATAAAATAAAACGAAACATTCGTAAAGACAAAAATTCATGTATTGAAAATGCAACTCAAAGATTAAAAAAAATCTAAGCCGGAAATTCTTTCAACATCTTTATAACCATTGGGAAAAATGACCAAGCAAAGAATTTTAAATAAAAATCGATATTTTACATCCTTGCCATGTTACGTTTGTGGTTATACTAAATATCTTTTGGGTGTTACCTTTAGTAGAAAAGGCGTTTATGAAATGTTTAGAACTTCAAATAAATGTATGTAGAAGTGCTCAAATTAGTCAAGCGAATAAACAGTAGAAACCAAAGAAAGAAACACTTAGTGATATTAGTACCGATATATACACAAATGTACAAATTTGTAACTATTATAGCATCGACTATCTCGATAACTCTGAAATACCAGAAACTTTAAATCAAACAAAAGGGAAGTTAACGCAAAAAGTCTAAGAGACTTTACTACTTAACCTCTTTAATTCCTACGTAAAATGAATTAAGAAACTCTAAAGCTATGTAACAAGCAAAACGCTTGACATGCTTTTTAAGTTCTGTTTGTGATAAAGATTTAAAATTATCTGTCAAATTACTTACCTTTCATCAAATTTCATAGCACTATTCTCACAGCTTTTTTTCTTCTTCTTTGTCAATAAATAATGCAGCTAAGGAATGTCATTACATTTGGCTGAGCTTCAAATTCATGAATAAATACCTCTGGACGTTCCTCCCTTTCAAAGACCACCGTTCTCAACAACCACAACAAAAATGCATTTAATGCTAGACGCAGCGGTGCATTTCTCTGTTCCTTAATGAGAATAGTTCTCATATAGTAACGTAGAAATCCCCTTGATTCTCGCATGTATTCAGCATTCGTCACACATTTTAAGTATTGATTGTAACGGGATCGAATTTGTTTGTTATATTAAAATATCAATTTTGTAAATTCTATTGGAAGTAAATAATTTGATTTATTTTTAATATTTAAATGCCGACAACGAGGTTGTATAAATTTTATGCAAACTATCAGCTTTGAAGTTTTGGTTATTTTATATCATTCATTTCAAGTTTTATAAATAGAATTGGTTCACCCGATTCCTAGATGAAACGATGTTCACTACTGAAACAGGAATCCGGGTGCCTGCCCTGAGAATTCGCACCCAGGATCACCAGCTAACGAGATAAACATCTTTGGTGAGCCACTTCACTAGGTTTTTCATTTTTCTCTTATGCTGTTGTAATTATTTTCAAAAAGTGGTCCTTTTTTTACGTGACAGGGCATTTGCTATATGGTCTAATAAAATTGCAAAGCAAGTGCCTCTCTGCTTTTCTCTCTAGCCCATTCACACACGCACATCCATTCTCGTCCTCTCCATATGGACATTCACCAACATTAAATTTTCACAGCATGAAAAAGGCTAAACGTTTCATTGGTTAATTGATCGCCCATCGTTGTTAAAGGTACTTCTCCCTCCCCTTGTATTTTTGCTTCGTAAGCTGAACGATGATATTAACAACCATTCACGCTCATACAACACAGCTAAAGTGCGTGTTCAAATCACTTAATATCTTTGACAGCAACTTTGTATCGGCTTTCCCGCAGAGGCAGTTGCTGACCACACTGATTTTTTATAACGTTGAATATTCTGCTACTCTGATTTCTAACAATATTGCAAAAGATTCATGAAAGTAATAAGGCAAGCTCTCATTAGTTTATTCCTTAATTAGACCTTGTGACCCAGTAGGTAACGTCGCGGATTTCAGATCGACAACGCGGAGGAACGCAGGTTTGAGCCCCACGACTGTCCGTCCTGATTTATTTCAGGCATTTCCTCAGTTCCACTAGGCGAATGATGGTATAGTATCCCAACTAAGGTTCTTGTACTTTGTCTAGTCTCGCACGCGGGAAAGTGATTGCCAAGGAACATCATCCCTGGAACGTGATGGGGTTAGGAAAATGTTGCCAGTTTAGCACACGAAGGAATATTTTTAAATAACATATCTAAAACTTTTAAGGAACTACCTTAAATAAAGGAATATAGTTCAAATTCTGGTATAGCTTTGCTTTTAATGGCATATGTTTTAAGCTAGATTTCTTTCTCACATTCGTGTGCCAAATAACTTTGTTAGCTATAATCCAGTTTTAGTATAAAAAACATCTGTGCCTCGGAGGTAAACTGCACTTTGTCATTTTTTGCCATACTCAACCTTAGTATATAGTTTTGTACATTTGAGCAAAAATATTGATGTTACCGCTTTGCTTAGCGTTCCACAAATTCAATGGCGTCTAGTTTGAAGTATCTACCAAAATACAATTTTCCTTTATAACCTTGAAGTTTCATCCTTTATAGTTTTAACCAAATTTGCAGGGTTGCTATATGATAATATAAACTGCTAGAAACAGGTAAATTTTCATGTATCAACCACTTCAAATCAAGGTAACCGACAGGAATATGCAATTTCTAACTCGACAATTCATTCAAAATAAACTTTCAAAAACAAGCACTTATTTGCTCGTAATTATTTGTTCTGTTATGCTCTTCTATCCATACTTAAGATTCTAATTGATCGGTAGGCAATAAATTCTACTGCATTTGTTGCTATTGATCAAATGTCCAAAGAGACCCAGGAAACAATTTAAACCAATTCAGGGAAGATCATGAACAAGTATTGCGGAGCCCAGCCAGGGGAATGTTCTGTTGGACAATTGCTGCGAGACTTTTCCAACAACACCTTAACCACTTTCCTAGCCGTAGTAGTTTCAAAGTTGAAAATCCCTCCCCCCGAAACTCGGGAATAATCCTGCTATGTGGATTAATGATATGGATTTGAACTGGTCTTGCCGAGACCTTTCCAATGACACCTAAACCAGCTTCCTAGCCAAATAGTTCCAAAGATACAAATTACCCCTATTTCTGGATCCGCCCTTCTATCTGGATGAGTTATACAGGTTCGAACTCGTGTTGTCTAGACCTCTCTAATGAAACCTCAACCACCTTTATAGCCCTAGTAGTTCCAAAGATATGAATTGCCCCTATATCTGACACCACCTCTATCTTTGGATTCATCCCTGCAATGTGTATCATCTACACGGATTTGAGCTAATCTCACTGAGACCATCCCAATAACACCTCAACCACTTTCTAGCTCTAGTAGTTCCTGAATTGAAAGTTGTCGTCAGACGGACAAATAGACCGAGCCGGCGTATAAGGTTTCAGAGCCTTGCTGCTGAAGTCTAAAATGACTTGACCAATTCATTTCAACCCTGCGGCACAAATTCAGTGTACAACATTTGAAAATGATCCTTCCGTTAGAGAAAATGATCCTACTGGATTCAGAATGCTGCCGTTATTAATCACACAAGGAGCGTTTTAGTGACAGCAATGAAAGGAAACGTTTCACAACATATGATTGATTACTGTTATTTAAAAAGTAAATGTTTTTTATCTTCATTTCTTTTCATCGGAATTGGTAATAAAGATTGCATTGGATGAGAGTTAGCATTTTTTTTATCAACTTTTGAAGTGATTATATGTACTGTGTATCGATGCTAAAGCAAGTCGATGTAATATTGGATTATATGATTAGAAAGCATATAACTCGAACAACCATGTTGATGTGCAATTGATCATAATATACAGGACTTAGTATTTATAATACGTTTCGTCTGTGATCTTTCGATCTATCATAATAAAACATTAATTACAATGTCCACAATACCTGACATCAAGGGTTTTATTTTTATGACATCTTGTGATTGTTTTGTAGAATAGTGTTGTAATATTGAAACTATATTGTGTTGTTTTGTAAGATTTCCAAATCATTTTCTGTACATACAAACAAGTTTTCCTCACTGAACATAAATACAGCAAGAAAAAGAAGTATTCAAATATGAAACAAGTACGCAAATGGTTAACAGGGATGATATTAGTTGTCTTAAAGTTTAATTCTTTACTGAGTTACTGAGTATCGTGTTGCAATTTCGCAAGTACGCTTGAAGAAAATGGAAGAAAGACCAAAGCAAATAACACTGAACTGTGTTACCTGTGTTATGAAACCAAATTAAGAGCAACCTAACCTTTGAAGTTAGTTATGTAAACAATAGACAGTTCAGGTGGATATTTTCCACAATGCGATTTAGACAAATTTCCCCTGCACTTGGTCATAATTAGTACGAAAATATTTGCGTTATGGTATGGAACTGTATGTGGCATACGGGCAACTGTTGCAGATTCCAAGTTAATTACAACACATCAGGTAACCCTTCTTGGTTGCTATTAACCCTCTTATGATTAAATTAAAGTAAGTAAAAATTTAAAAGAAAAAAATGAATATCACTTACAACGTGTTGGATTAACATTGCAAACTTCAACATTGTACCGAATCTCACACTGCTCAACGCTGTGTGACGGACAGGTAATTCGCCCTCACATGATTATAACAACATTTAGTGCAGTTGGATATTCTTAAAGTAATTTTTATATTCCGACACGCATTGGTATCGTCGCATGCATGAAGAGACGCTTGAGTCAACGCCCGGCGTATGTTTGTGGTGGTGCTGGACAATTCTGCCCGAGAGAGCTGGCAACATCGCATCGAGCGATACAGCAGAAGACATTGCGCGCTGTACCGGGATGGAACATTAAGTGTGTGTGTCAGCGACAGAAACTGTTCTTATACAAGTGTAATTACTTATATATACAAAACTTATAGTGCAAAAGGATCAGTAAGTTCCAAGGATTTACAGGAACACAAAAACAGGACGAAAAGCTGGGATAATCACCGCATAGGAACGAGTAATGTATACCTATTTTTGCTGGACGACTTGTACGCCGCACTGAAGGTAACCCTTTTCGTTTCTCTTAATTATAGACAACCTGTTGAAATCTAATTACATATTTGCAGTGACTATTTGCAAGCTTAAGAAGGGATGCTATATTTTATTGTGTCGAGTGAAATGACATCGGATTATGTGTAGCATCGTTGCATCAGTTACATGTCGTCAACAGTGCTCTTGAAAACAAAAAAAGAAGTCACGTGATTAAACGCGGGTTGTTGATGCTCGGACGCTATTGTTAACGTCGTTGTCGATTATCCGATACGCGTTTCTACCTTGCCTTCGTTTAGATAGTTTTTCTGTGGGCAATAACTAAAGAAATACAATTCAACTAAATAAAGGATCCTATTATTCTTTTGGTATATTTAGTTTTGAGTCGTAGTAGTAGTACGGTTTACTTGTGTTATGTTGTTGAATTACAAAATAGTAGAGCAAATCTAGACAACATTATTCATCAGTACAAATTCGAATGCATTACCAGATTATGAAATAAAGTAAGTCGTAACTGGCTAGCATTCCTTGAACTCGAAAGTAAATAAATAAAAATCAATGTAAACGCAAGAATTGTAAGGAAAAAAAAAGTTTTGTACGGAACCTAAGTAGTCAGTTCAAAACTCCTGTTTTATAAAAAGATACTAACAGCGTAAATTATGTAATACTATGATACAATAGAATTACTCGCGCGGCACAAGTACATTGAACTGTAGTAATATTAGAGGAAACCTAACTCGTAAAAGTAAAGATAATACTATTAAAAAGATTGTGATACAAGTCGCATACAATTTCTTTAAACTGTCAGGACGTCTGCTAAAGCGACACTTGAAATATAAGATAACAATTCTTGATCAGTGCCTATCGGGTATAGGTCAACGAAGCACGTTCAGAGATTAAAGCCGAATGTCGAGAAATTTAATTGTACTCCGTCAACTAATGTGAAGTACAACCTTGTTACTTGTTAATGAAAAATAAATATTGTTGTGCATGTTAAGTATAAAATATACTTCATCGGACTCGAATGTTCATGGAGCACAGGTGTACGTAAACGTCGTAAGAGCGTAAGGAAAATATAGTTGCAGAATTAAGTAAAAATTGTGTAACGTTGGGCTCAACGCTTTACGGGTACCCGGCCGATGAACATTTTCATTAACGATAATCTCTTATAATTTATGTCAAAAGCATTCAGATAAACTTTATTCATTTTTGATCGTTTCGTTATTAGTAGAGTGCATTATTGTGTATGTTACTCCTGTTTTGACACATTCAAACGCACTCAATTTTTGGTAAAATTATCACGTGCCTACAGAAGTAAACGCACACACAAAAGAATAATCCCGTGTGTGCCCTGTAATCAGGTCAAATATTAAATATATTCATTACTTTGTAGTAACCTATCAACTTATTGGCGTTTTTGTGTATGTTTTACCTTTTATACCGACGGAATACCATAATTCCGGAAAAAGTTCGATTTCTGAAAATAGTAATAAAGTACTCTAAATGGTGTGAAAAGTGTTAGTATTTATTGGAATACTGAAGAAAACATTTCTACTAAGGTA
>JAGDQP010002798.1:63269-100389 GCA_022664845.1 Lepisma saccharinum
TTGCACACATTCATCTATTTGTTGATTTTTGTGCGTTTTTAAGTATTATTTTGTGCGTGAGTATTTCGGGGCTCAGAGGACCTATTATCGGTATTACCGTTCCACCAACCTTTGTCTCCGGAATTCACTGGCTTACTGGTTTGGAAGTATTATACAGGACCCCAAGGGTGAGCAGTAGGGTTGCCTTTGTCCTCGCTCGTTATCACGGAAGCTATATCATCCCGCGGCGCTCTTTTCAAGAGAAGTGGGACGTACACGTTTAACTACTGCCCGGTAAATTATTGTACGGATTGGTACTCCGGGAGGAAGGAATTCTTCACTTACCAAGAGAACCGTCATAGCTGCTCTGAGTTAAAATAGCGTTGAATTAACTTTTTTTTTACAGTAAAATTAAAAAACAAAGCTGAACAAACTACAATAGTTCAATTGTCTTAATGTCGTAAAGAACATTTTGAGCTTGTAAGGACAGAAACTACAGTTTTCATAACTATGGTTTTTGAACAATTCCGTTCAATAGACTCTTACCAATCTTGAAACGGGGACCACGCAGAACGTCCCAATTTCCCTCTAAACTGGTTAATTTATAAAAGGATCGACGATAGCATGAAGTGGACACGACTTTGAGGGTTAGTTGATACATCATTGTATTCAACATAAGAAACTGTGGTGTAATGATCAATTTCACTGCAGTTTATACCAAAATTAGGTTAATTTGGGGGTTCTTCCTTGAATCAGTTATTTCAGAAACCGGACTTCTCTACATAACAACATTTGGAGATATTCAACAAAATTTGTTTATATAATTCGAAACGAAACCAAATCGATCCATATTCTTTCCAGTTTACTAATAAGAAGATGGTGAATTGTCACGTTAGACCAAGAGTTTCTAACGAACTTAGTTTCTCCTAACGTACGTGGAGAAGTACACTTTCTGCAATAAACAACAACATTATTGCTCTGAAAAGTAACTTTTGACGCATCTACTATGGTTTGACGTATTTTTCTATAAAAATAATACACAATGTTAATGTAAATCGAAGTACAGACCTTTAGAAACGAATTGTGATTAAGGAACACATTTTAGACAGTGGAGCAAGAAATTTCCTGTGAAAATTAACCTTCGGGACATCTCTTCTGACATGTTTTTACTTTATTTTCCTACGAAACTTACGAAAGTTATAAAATAACAGCAACAGCAAGTAATGAGCCAGCCCTCGAGATTCATGGGGTAAGGTAGCAGAATTTGGATCGAAAATGCATGGGCACGTTGGTTCGAATCGTCCAGCCGATCATCCTGACTGAGGTTTTTCGGGGCTTCCCTCAGTTCTGCAGTGAATGCTAGGATGTGATCTTAAGTAAGCCCTGTCAGCTGTATTAACCATTCTCTTCTCCTCCCTATCCCGGGATGACTCAGGGATAGCTCTTTTCGTCATCAAGATCTCTTAAAGACGTTCTCCATTTAAGATGATAAATTTCCTTAAGCTACTGTAAGTAGGCATCTTCACTATGTTGGTAATCCATGACAGATGCTTACTGAAAATTTCTGCCCGATCTCCTGGTGAATCACGTTCAAAATGCTTTCTAGAACACCTACAATTTCTCCAGTTGCAAGCATCCTCACTAGTTTTCCCGAATGGTTCTTATATTCTAAGGCCTTGCTTCGAATTTTTAAAATTACTTTTCGCTTATACTCCACTCTTTCTCTACATTTTTCTTGTGTTTTCTATTACTTCACCAGGAACATAAACATCATATAGCCAAATCTTTGGCATTATTAACTGTCATCTGAGCTCTATGGGTAATATCTTTGTAGCCAAGAATCTCGTTGGCTAAGGTATTACACACAGAAAGTGAACATCTCACGGAGAGTTTCCGGTTTCTGCTTAAAACATCAAATCCTATAACACAATATCGAATGGTTTCAGATGATCGATTTCTGTCTACAATGATAGCTCAACCTTTCCGGAAAGCATGTATGTATATACACAACTTAAAATCTCAAAGAAGGTGAGATGTCCGGTTTCTGAAATAAATTATTCATTTTGCATTGCATCATTTCCTTTCGTTACACCACGTACCTTTCTAAACCACTTTAAACGTTATAAACAACTTTTACAAAGTTAAGCTTGTAAAATAAGACTATTATGCTACAATCTTATATCCCTGCCGTTAAAAAACAAACTAATAGAGAATGTAAGGCGCGATTCCCACTGTCTCCAACCTGACACAGAAAATCCGCGTCACCAAATTGTCTTTTAGATTGCAGATAAATTTGTGAGAAAAGGACGGGAAGTTTACTGGAGCATATAACACTGAGGACATTCTCATTTATCTGCAGATTGCCTGAAAGAGATAAAAACTCATTTACCAAACACCAACAAACCGATTTACATTTTCAACTTCCGTACAGCGTGTACTAAACTCTTGGTCATTTAGAATTCAAATTTGATGTAAATTGTTACATCAGCGGAGATGTATCTACGATATTTAAGTGAAGAATAAAAAAAACTGAACGTGTCACTTTAGAAGACCGCAATCTAATTTCCTTTTTTGTCATTGAGGATTATCACATGAAACAGAGCTCTTCTGTCATTCACCATTACTAATACATTACACATCATACGTGTTCATGTTTGTGTACATAATGGAGATTTCGTCTGCGTGGATGTTGAGTGGGTATTACTATGCTTTGAATAGATTTCAAGTGGAAATCTCAACATACAGGATTAGAGCGATAGATACCGTATTTAGATATATCTTCTTTATCAGCTTTTGGAAGTAATAAAAACATTTTAAAGATAATTATTTACACGTACAATGTTCGACAAATAATTTATTTATTGATTCTCTGACGATTATCTGAAAGCTTACCCCTTATCCTACAGCCGTGAGTTTGAAATCTTGTTTTATGTTTTATCATCCTCTCTCCTTTCCGATGGCCAAATAGTAATCATGCTGACTTTCTGTTTGCAGTGTTGTGGGTTCGAATCTAATGGAGGTGCATTGAACCCAGTGATTGTGGGCCTACTTTTACAGTACATTGAAACATTGCAGCTACAACGGTAGATCAGTGACAATAACGAGTAACTTAAACACTAAATCAAAAGAGCGAAGGTCCGCTTGATTTGAGCGGAAAGAAGGAGCGGAGCGGGATATTTTAGAATGAATTTTCATCGAACAAAATATTAGAAATTCCGTTCTAAAGAGATAGGATCTATAGTAGTCTACTTCAACGGGAACGTAGACATATTTTTTAGGTGAATTCAAATAAAGGTTTCATTTTTAAAACATGTAGACATGCAAAAGGGAGCGTTTATTTATAAGTAGTAAGAAAGAAAAGTAATGTTCTTATGGATGAAAAAAGTTAAACGTAAACTCAGGGAGTTTTGAACTCGATACTTTCCAGCCATCCAACGCCTTAACCGCACAGCTAGCCGTCCAACAGCGATAATACGCCTTCGAAATAGTTTGTGTTGCCTTGTCAGGTACTTGAGAACAACGTTAAGATGTTTCTTGTTTGGCGTCTTCTGGTATATTTTTCTCACAGAAAAGTTTTCAAGTTCTCTCTTATTAGTTTTAACTAATTGCAACGGATAAATCTCGCAGTATAGCTTGGTCTTTCGATAGCCTTCGCAGTTACAAATGATGGAGAACTAAGTTTACTTGTAGCCATGATGCGTTGTAAATCACTCTAAAAGATGATAAATCGCTCTTTTAAGTTTGAAAAAATGTATTACATCCAATAGAATGGAATTCCATCTAGAAAGAGCACATTTTCCATCAAAGCGAGAGGATATCGTTGGAAAACGTTATTTTCGATTGAAAATTTCGCTCTACAAATCCCTTTTCCCGGTCTTTGGATTTAGTGTGTGCCAGTATTACTCTCTGAAAGCAGCAGATGTTACATATACGCTGTGGTAGCAGATGTTACATTTACTTTTTCAATTTTCTGGCGGTATCCGCTCGACTACTCTTCTCTCGTGCTTCTGTTAATATATATTTGTATACTTTTTATATATATGGTAGGCTTTTTTCCTTCATTGTCTTGTTCATTCATAACAAGCAACTTGTCATATTTTGGCATGTCTGTACAACTTCAATGCGATTCTTGGCTATTCCTACAATTATGTGCTTTATGTGTTCCGTTACACCTATTGTGTTATTCCCGTGCAAAATCTACCTTATTTGGTGCACATTCGTTTGACTTCTGACACTTCCATATTCTTGAATTTTGTAGGAGGTTGCTCCCTCATACTGCTTTTTGTTCAAACAAAAAAATGCCTCAAGTTTATGTACGCTACAAACCTGCAAAATTTCAAGGAGGAAATTGAAGCTGGACGTTTTGTATTTCGGCGACCATTGTGCCTTTCTTTAAATTTTGAGAGGATATCTCTTTCAAATTGTTTTCCGACCTAACATCGAGTTTCCTCATTTTAAATCCTCTACACACTTGCAAAGTTTCAAGGAAGTCAGAGGGGGACATTTTTTCTTCTAACACTTCCACATTGTGCCATTCTTTAATTTTGGAGCGGGCTTGCCCCCTCAAACTGCTTTTGAGCCTTAACAAAAATATATGTGTCTGCTAATTTTATTTCATCTAAAAACGTGCAATCGGAGGGGGAACACTTAGATAATGTCCCTTCTTAGCCAATTAACTTAAACTTTTGCCACAAATGAATAACACAACTCATTTAACATATCAGTTTCTGGTTTAACGTAAGAAACCAACACTAAGCCGAAAGGAAACCGCAAGAACCATACCTTTAACAGAACACGAGCTCTGTTTACATTCTCTGCAAAGTTTACGCATCTGTATCATTTGACACAAATTTTGTTAATAACAATGTCACTGCCTTCCCTAGCGGACAACCATAACAGGCCGATATCGGGTCTACGTGTATTGAGTTAATAACGCGGATACCGATCAAGGTTGGAGTTCTGACTAAACACCGATTTTCATTGGCGTGGTACGATATTTCGACATTCAAAGCTATTCCTGAAACCGTGTGGTACTTCATGCAGAAAACGTGCATAAATCTTCATATCTTAAATTATTAAGTTTAGAGAAATAGTACTCTTTCAAGATGTCATTGAAGATGCATACAACTTCTACATGCGCCCTGTTTAAATTTATTCTGTAATGAGAAGACTATCA
The DNA here is from genome assembly GCA_022664845.1 of Lepisma saccharinum. NCBI lineage: Eukaryota > Metazoa > Arthropoda > Insecta > Zygentoma > Lepismatidae > Lepisma > Lepisma saccharinum. Next base: position 68,425 of record JAGDQP010002798.1, read on the forward strand.
ATGTCACCACATTCCATATTTGAGTTAACGAAATGCATAATTGACATAATATTTTTTTCATGGATGGATCCGTGGCAGAGTGGATAGGAGCAGGGTTGAATTTGTAGGAGCAGCACTGAAATTTCGTGCAACGATAAAAATTCATTCGATATATACGGAGGTAGTGTTGCCATCTTTTGTTGGAGATCGTTGCTTTACCTTCAGAAAAAGATTATAATAGGACTATTCACCCAAACGTTATAGCTAATAAAGTACTTTGGCGGCCTTTTTCAATATGGCGGCTAAGAATACATGCTTCGAATGTCTAGAACGCTTAAAATAACTACTGTTATACTGTAAATATAAATTACTGTCATGTTTCGTGATTTTATATATAAAATACACAATTGTGCAAATATTGTGACCTAATCATATGCACTACCATGTTTGTATGATGACACAACGTATAGCATGAGTAGTACTTCTGGAATTCCATTTCATTCGTAGAAGTGCAATACATTACAGAATATGTTCATCTACATACATTCTGTCATCCAACTGTGATGGTTTCACCATTATTTAAGTTGCAAACAACAGTATTCTTTTCTCAGTGTAGTTTCTACAATTTTGTTATAGCCTTTCTCCAAATCTCAGACTTCACCTTATCGTTGTAGTTCCAACAGGTTTTAGCTTCTAGGCTGCAAAACTCCTACGCCACCTAACTACGAGAGTATTTACGTATGTACCTATTCCAAGATCCCACGTGCCTAATTGATTTCCTTAAACTAACGTGAAGCATGAAGACACCTACATTTTCAAACATGAATGCTGTTCTATGACTGGTATTACCTTTTCCTTTTGCCGAAAGAATAACTTTGATATATTTAGTAATGAATGACTTTGGTATCATCTGGACCCTATATCTAAGTTTGTATAATTAACAAACGTCCATATCGCAGAAGCCGCTATTTGAACTCGGAAGCGTGGGGACACTGGCATAACGCTTTAGACGACATGACCACTGGAGCTCTCGGTCACGGAGACCACCACCTCTCCGTGACCAGGAATTGTTTGATATTCCCATCAGAGTATGAAGGTGAATACTGTTGTGAGTCGAATATTTATCTTGGCACTAGACGCAATCACTCTAACACAGTCATTCAAATACCACCTGTCATAAGTGTCATGACTTGTGTCCCTAGAGGTAGAATTCTCGATGACATAAAAGAGGAAAGTAGAGGTATGTTATAACTCATGTAATGACTTGCGCACTGTGTGTGAATCACATTTACACTTTTCTCTTCTTATATTCTGAAATTATATTAGTTTTTAGTTCGAAAAGTGTTGGGAGTTTATATTTTTTTAAAACTGAAGTTAGAACATTTATTGTGGACTTTGCTTTTTCCTGGATTGCATTGTAAGCAGTTCTTGCATTACATTTGTTTCACGATATGCCCTGACAAACTAATTTCTGCACCAAAATTCTTCAATATAAAACGACAAAAGTGACTAATTTTCTCCGTTTCTCCGTAGCTCGGTTGATTAAAGGAAAAAGTTGTCATACAAACCACACGAGTTTTTACCCGACTCCAGCATTTTCTTTTCCAGTCTTCCAAAATCCAGTTACTGAAAAACTAACTTGTGTGAAGATTTTTTTCTAACCTTTTTCTGTTATAACTCACGAACCAATAATTGGACAAATTTTAATGTGCGCTCTTTGGGGACAACACACGTTATAGTGTTTTTAATCATCTACCGATTTGACATTCAGTGTTAATACTAGACTCTGACCGCATTCAGTCTGTTAATTTGGTTGACTCGGTCTCTATATGAATGGGAAAATTTTACTGATGCTTCTGGAATTTTCAGTATACACTTATGATCGAAGAGCGAAGGAGCGTGTGAACGAGCGTGGAGACTATGTGCATCTCATTTTGCTTATTCACTTGCCTAATGATGTCAAGGTATCAATGCTATTGTACCATCTTGCTCTAACTATGCGTGCATCATTTGAAAACCGTGTCAGGGTCCTGAACGATGTCAAGTGGCCATCACACTTTGTGGATTTCTATCCTACTGCTGACAAATGGGAGGAGATGGAATAAGAAGAAGATTCGATCACCATTGGCGTTATTGAATGATGTAGCCTATTGATAGTGAAATGTAGTCTACCAGTGGAAACACTTCAGCGCTTCATTTTGCTCATACGTCATACCGTCCACAAGTATATTGTCTAAACACTTTACAGGTTTTTCTATTTGGCGAGGCAGTTTATTACATAATATTTCTTTTTTTTTAATGTATTACAGAGGAAAGAAATAGCTTCAGCATTTCTGGAAGTTCTTGAAAACAAACAAACAGAGAAAAATGCAACAAAGGGAGATTGAGAAAAGAAAGAAGAAGCACTTTCATGTTAGTTTAGAAAAGAAAATTAAATCAAGGAGAAGACGAAGAAATTTCTTTTTGATGTGATGCCTTATTCAATAGATGTCACTTTTGATAAATCACAAAATAAAGATATCAACAGCGAATTGACGTCAACACATTCACATATATATAAATAGACTCATACACTTACACAATTAAGTCACACACTCAAACAGAAACCCACGCGCCAAAAACGTATCCCACATTTCTTTTTTAAGCGCGAGAATTGTTTTGAATATGATCGATTGATGAATTCAAAAATTATCTAATATACTGAAAGAAATTGCCTTTTTCTTAATCTTATGGATATATTATATTTTCTTTATCATTAAACATAAAACTCCAAGCAGACTATAATAATTTCTTTCAATCAGTCCATCTGACCATCTGCATATAGCATAAAAATGGGAAGGAGGTACACTTGACAACATATAAAGTGGCTGCACTTATTTAAAATCAAATTAGGAAATAAAAAGGTTTCCAACTTCAAGAAATTGTTTACAAATAATCCTTTAATAAATTTCTCTCCAAAATCAGCTAAACCTTTTCTTAACCTGACCGTTGATCAAACTTCTAATTAAATCCCTTCGCAGGTCTGTCCAGAAAACCAAGTATTCAAACCAAATTTTTTGATAATGTCGAAGTAACACGAGTATCCACTCTGGCTTTTAAAAACAGTGTCTTTACTAAATCAGTTTCTGCAGCTACTATTGAACCACTGTATCTCATGAAAGTAAGTGAAGAAAATAATTCTTTTATAATTATTAGTTTTAAAATAAATTATAATTCACCGATGTCCGCCTCTCAGTCACCATTATCGATATAGAGTCGCTTATTCTCAGCTGGGACATTAATTCATCTTTTCAAAAACTTTTATAAATTATAGAGCAGGGTTCTCATATGTATACAGTTTCACTTACCAAGAAATCAAACCTACCCTATCTGTGGGTAGTTAACGTGCTTCCGAGGAACTTGTGTAGCAGACCCACAAGGAGAAACAGTACGTGTACAGCCACAATAGGATTTACCGCATTCCTTAGTGCCTAAGGGTGAGAGTTAGTCTGATATATCAACAGCAGTCATTGCACATAGACTAATCACCTCTCAGTCATCCATCACGACAATCATACTGCACGACAGAACACATCATTATACCTGCTGTGTGTACAATATTGGTAAATTACCCTCACAGTTACTTATTATATTTCGACTATTCAAATACGTAAACTAACAAACAGATTAACAAAACATAAGAATCAGAAAAGGCCCGATTACCTTTACCATCTTTTGTCGATAAGAAAACAATAGAACCAATTGAAGATATGTTCTTTTATTATATAGACGTTGATTGCACAAGTAGGAGGATTCTCCTTGAAACGGAATTGCTGTTCATAATATCCCGATATAGGACGAAACCAATGCGATATTCATTCACAACGGAAAACAAACTTGACGACACATTTCCATATCGTAAACAAAACATAAGACATGAGAGCATTGACAATAAACAGAGAATAAACAAATGGCCGATTACAATAATCACCGACAATTCCAATTATGCTCTCTCAAAACAAAAAGTAATATTACCGAAAGGTTATTAGAAAAGATCATGATAACACAATGATATTGCCCCATGGCAATGACAAACAACGAAAATCGTATAATAAACATCAGCTACCATCTGTAGTACAGAAAACGTCATCTACAGTAACTCCAAACGTCTCTTCACTAGGTAAGTCTGCTAAACATAATCGTAGCACGGATCAGTTATCAAATACAAGCTCATAATCTCAATCACTAACCGTTCATTATTCAGCAAGTCCATACTCACCGCCTATAAAGATATCGCATAGGCCCAGCCTCTCGGAAAGCAAATCAGAATATAGAGTGAACGCCTCCGATACCGAACCGTCTGACAATGATACTTCCAGTCGTCCATCATCTCAATCTCTTCATACGTATCTTCTGACAAACTTTGAGAAGAGATATGGAATACCAAAAATACATGTTAATAGATTTCTGCAATATGTACCGCAAGCCAAAATTTCGTCCTCATTTCAAGGCTACAGACTGTCAAAAGGGCGGGAAAATGAACTTCAGAGCATTGTATTTTTAAAACCATTATGCAAAGGTTATCAAAAAGTTCGTGTCCTGCCACACACAAAAATAATATGATTGGAGTAACCATAAAATCCTATTTGTCATAGTTGAAATTGGGACAGCAATACTATGGCTTGCAAATACAAGTCTCGTTAATCGTGTATTGTCATTATGACAATAAACATGGTTATGTGTATTGTCACAATTACAATACTATGATTATATCTGAAAAAACTATATAGTTACGGCGACTATCCCTACATTGTTAGAAATTGACCTAGGGTACCATACAGTATTGTTGTTGTAACTATACATATAGTTAAAACAATCTGATCAAAAACACCAGAGGTGCAAAAAGTGGAGCCAAGTTCTTTAGCCCTAAAAAGGTGTGAAATGGGAGACGGATGAGCCAAGTTCCTTGGTGACAGCATGTAACAAGAATAAAGGAACTTGGCGCGAGGTGGCAACAGCCTAGGGTTGGTGGCGGTGGACGTAGTGGGTTTTAGGATCTCCACCACCCTTATAGCTTGAGGATCATGAACCTTGCCACCTCGCGCCAAGTTGCTTTGTTCCTGTTACATGCTGTCACCAAGGAACTTGGCTCATCCGTCTCCCATTTCACACCTTTTTAGGGCTAAAGAACTTGGCTCCACTTTTTGCACCTCTGGTGTTTTTGATCAGATTTCACAGCTTTTTGTACGTGTATAATATATATATACTCGCTCGCTCGGCCTCGTTTAGGTCCTCGCCCCCCGTAGCTGGCTGCGCCCCCAACTTCGAGTTTTTGGGTACTTACGCCCCTTTATCGTAACCACTCTCCAGGACACTGTGCTTCCATGTTGCAGATCCCATACCCACCACCCGTGGGAATGAGATATTTATTGAAACATAGGGAAGCTTTACCATATTTATTGTAACCTACTTGTGATGATACAGCAAATTTGCTTCCTGCTGGCGGCCCTAAAATCCACCACCACCAACCCTAAGGCTCGAACATCATCTGGTGTTTTGCTCGGATTTTACAGCTTTTTATTCGTGTATGTATATACTGGGTTCGCCTCGCTGGGTGTGCTGCCCCAGAATTCCGTTTGCGCCCCCCAACTTCAATTTTTAGGGCTACGCCCCCTTTATTGTGATCAGACTTTCTGGGGACAGCGCCCCATGCTGTGCAGACCTTTTCCAATATCGCCTCGGGGGCTGCACGCTCATAGCGGTGGTTTGATCCATTTATTGAAACATTTTCGTGACGGTACACCTTCACACCAAATTTCGTTTCTCTAGCTTCAGTGGTTTGGAAAATGGTATTTGGGCGGCTATGTTGAATTAAAGAAAGCGATTTTTAAAAAGTGTTCTTACATTGCCGTTACCTACTTGTGATGGTACACCTTCATACCAAATTTCGTTTCTATAGCTCGAATGGTGTGGAAAAAGTTTTTGTGCGGCCATTTTGATCCAAGTTAACAACTTTTTCAAAAATGTAAATTATTCCTAAACTACTCTTGTTAATACACCTTTATGCCAAATTTCGTATCCCTAGTTCAAACGTTCTGGAAAATGGATTATGAAGTCAGCCATTTTGGATTCAAAATGATGTCTTTGCAGATATTTTGTAATCTACTAGTGATGATATACCGTCATACTTCGAAATTTCATATTTCAATTTTTAACATCTTTTTTCTTACAGCACCTCAAAAACGCTGATTTCGCAATAAACTCTTGTTCCTGTATAGCATGCTGACGTTTTGTGACACGCGGAACTCGGCTGCATGCACTGCCGTACGTGTTGATATTCCCCTCGATTCGCTCGCGTCGCTGCGCCAAGAATCCCACGGCAGGCCGCGCATCGAACTTGAGGAATTTGGAGGAACTGCGTCTTTTTATCACAACCAGAATCTGCAGTGCACTGCGCCACATGATGCAGATATTCCCTCATACTCCAGAGCGCTGCGTCCGGATGGGGAAACTTCCACATTCTGCCTGTATAACATGCTCCTGGTAGTGCTAACGTTTGTGACGAGTAAAACTTGGTGGGACACGCAGGAGTATTGGAAGTTGGCGCGAGGAACTAGGCTTATCCATATTCCATTTCACCACTTTTTAAGGTTGAAGGAGTTGACTGGACAGTTTACACCCCTGGTGCTTTTGCTCGTATTTCGCAGCTTTTTACACTTGTGTAATGCATATACTCGATTCGCCTCATTGGGGCGCTGCCCCCAGAATTCCAAGATGGCCTCGCTGGGGCGCTGCCCCCAGAATTCCAAGATGGCCTCGCTGGGGCGCACCCCTTTATCGCAATTAACTTCCGCTGGGAACTGTACCCTAGTAGGGGAGACGAGCCGAATTTATTCTAACCTACTCGTAATGGTACACCTTCATACCAAATTTCGTTTCTCTAGCTTCAGTCGTTATAAAGTGGGGCTTAGGCGGGCATTTTGGATAAAAGATGGACACATTTTTAACGTTTTCTTATATTTTCGTGACATACTCGTGATGATACACTGCCATACCAAATTTCATTTCTCTATCTCGAACGATGTGAAAAATGGTATTTCAGCTGCCATTTTGAATCAAAGATGGTGAATTTTTTAAAACGTTTTTATGTTTTCCTAAACTACTCTTCATAATACATCATTATGCCAAATTTCCTATCTCTGGCTCAAGCAGTTGGAAAATGGATTTATGACGCCCGCCATTTTGGATTCAAGATGGCGTCTTTAGAGATATTTTGTAATATTTTCATAATCTACTAATAATGTTGTACTGTCAAACTAAATTTCATTATTCTAGTGGCAGCCGTTTAGGCTGTGTATTCTTTAAAATTTTAGGGTTGGCGGCCATTTTGAATGCAAAATGGCGACTTTTTCAAATTTTTAATAAGTTTTCTTAATTTGCTATCAATGATGTAGTTTCATACCAAATTTCACTGTTCTATCTTTAGTCGTTTAGGCTGTGTATTCTTTGAAATTTTAGGTTTGGTGGCCATTTTGAATCCAAGATGGCGACTTTTTCAAAATGTCGGAATTTTTCCTTTATCTACTTATCATCCTCTACCTTCATACAAAATTTCATGTTTCTAGCTTACTCCAAACACCCTAAACAATATGATGAGTGAGTCAGTCAGTCAGTCAGTCAGTCAGTCAGTGAGTGAGTGAGTGAGTCAGTTAGCCTAAAATGTGCAATTTCAGGGGTCCACAACTAGAACATAGTTTGAGATACGAATATGAAATTTTTTACATCTGCACATATTTACCATATCTCCTTAACGGCAAAAGCTCATATTCCTATCTTTAACATCTTTTTTCTTACGGGCCCCCAAATCGTCGATTTTGCCATAAATTCTTGTTCCTGTATAACATGCTTCTGGCAGTGCTGACGTTTTCTGACGTGAAGAACTTGGCTCATGCACTGCCGTGCATGTTGATATGGCATTGTCGTTATAACTACATGTCAAGTTACTACAACAATACTATATGGTACAACATTGTACCCATATGAATGGTACAACCATTCTCCCCCTTATATCCGACAGTAATAGGTACTTTACATATAGGTTTGCTCAACGGCCTTACTTGCGTTATTAGTATTGTGGAGGTTTCCAAAATTTGTAGGTTTGCAATGCTGTAGATACCTTAGTTTGCAACCCTGACAAATGAATTTTATATTAAATATTTTCCATTTACATATAGTTTTGAAATATGTAATAAGCTGACGTAGTACCATTTGAAAAATAAAACTTTCTATTGGATTGGCAACACTGTTCATCTTGTGTTCATGCAAAATATGTTCTAGGCGTTCCCTCTTGATCTACGTTCTTGATGTCAAGTTTGGCTAAGTTTGCTTTGTTGGTTCAAAAGTTATTGGAGATTATATCATGTACCCAGTATAGGGGGTCTACTGTAATGTTTTGCACTTCTAACTTCCGTGCTCCCTATCTCCTTTCCTCCTGGGTCATTGCACCTTTAATTTTGGTGTTCTACTTCTCTATTCACAGTCTTTCAGCTGCTTTATGTTTCATTCGGCTTTTCTCGTATCAGATCGTGACCTTTCCTTGTAAGAGCCCTGACCAGAGATTTTTCCAAATCCCCTTTATACCCTCGAAATAGACAAGTACACACAACCCACTTTTAAAATTTTTGCTGTTAAAAATCGGTTTAAGTGCTGCAAAATTCTACTCACTCCCCCCGAACTTTTTTGGGGGGTTTACTTTCCCCATAACTATAAATCATGGCAGAATCGCTGGCTTTGATGCACTCAACACGTCTTCTTCCCAAATGAAAATGAGTTGCTGATGACTTACCTATACAGAGTAACGTTTAATGGGCTCTTCTGTTGATTTATCCCAGTGATTCTGCCAGAACCCTCTTGTAAGGTGCTGTCACCTCCAAATTCTTGAACTCACTCCAACCTTGTAAATTCTTTCAAGGTAAAAAATTAATAAAAACCGTGAAAAACTCCACTTATACTCTTCCAATTTAGATTTATATCCCGCAAGATGAAAATCCTGGCGGAATCTCAGGTTTACACGAATCAGAGAATAATCTACTCCGTACTTTTTTTTTCTATCTTAACAGGGAGCATTCATAGTTCGTGAAAACATATACTTCATTGCTTTTTTCATAAGTAGTTTCTCAACACTTTCGGCAAAACAGTTATCATAATGTTCGTATTCCCTTTCAAGTTATTGCTATCCTTTCCGAAACCCGGCAATGGAGAAACCAACATAACAAAGCGCTTCAGTCTTTCTACGATAATTCACACTCCATCTTATAATACAAAACTTTTTCAGTTAGCATCACTGCAAGCGCTTCCTTGGCTACTAGTGCGTGTTTGTGTCTGTCTCTTGACACGTTAGTTCGTGAAAGGTCATCGGCACAAAAATTTGAAACGAGCTGTAGCTGCCCGAATGTTTGTACAGAACAAGAAGGGCATACAGGGAACACAAAAACAGCTACTCCGGCATGTTGTTATCTATTATACAATAATGAATGTCTCTCTGGGGTGTAGCATCCCACGCACGTTGTACTTCTTTGCGTAGCTGGGCGATGATCATTGCCGGGGCCGGACTGTAGGTCAGACGTCTGTCTAGAACAGTGGATCTTAAGGCTGGTAAAAGTAACTCAAATAATTCTAATCAATATTTATTTGAAAAAGGAACAAGGAAAAAAAATCATGATCCTAAACACATTTATTTTACAGGGGAATTATTGGTCAGTTTATGCCTGGCAATTAGTGATCAAGTTGTCAACTCTTACTTTAGTGTGCCGCGGGAACACACTACAAAAGTTAGTGTGCTGCGAACGAAAAGGTTGAGAATCATTGGTCTAGAATATTCAACACGTGCTCGATGGAGCTGAGGTCCGATGACCTAACAGGCTAGGGTAGGTGTACACTGTGTAGACCAGGCCGAGTTTTTCCTAACAGTATGGAGACACTCGTTATCCTACACGTAAAGTGGGTCTATCACAGGGTCCAGATATGGTCGGAGAAGAGGTGTGACAACGTCACGGATTTACGGTGCAGTTGTCAATGTCCTCTCAGTGAATGCCAACGGCGATCAGGACGTGTTGCCTATTGCTCCCCTATCATCAGTCCAGGTGCAGGTGCTGAATGGGGGAATGAAAACACGTTGTTAATTTTCCCTTTCACCCGCTCATCTATGAACACGTACACATCCGCCACTTTATGTTTCTCATCGCTAAATGCTACCGCTCCTCATTGATTTCCCCAGTGAAGTCTCTGCCGACAGCACCGGAGATGTTCTTGGCGATGAGCCGTGCAGAGAAACACGGAAATGTAGACCTACCACCACCAATGGATTGTTTATTGCTCTTTTGGACACACAGGAAACCACGGTGGTCCTGATTTCTATGGCGGTCGTCGTATTGTGAGTCAAGTCAACCCAAACGACGCGTGTATTCAGGCGCGATCCGGGCATCGTGGCAGCACTGATGGGCGCGTCTACTGAGGGATCCACTCTCTCCCCTACCCATCTTCTTCACCATCGATAGGTGACAAACTCCGTGGGTTGAATTCTGGGGAAGTTCCAGCCGCCTTTCGCAGCCACACTTCAAAGTCAGTTAATTTCAATATATATGTTGTTGGTTGTCTTTCAGACACACAGTGCGAATCACACACAATGGAATCTTACACTCCATTACACTCGTCATGTTCGTTGATAGCGTTCGATGTAGTTCGATAAGAGACTTAGTCATGTGACTACTGAAGGCTGTGAGTGTGGTGTTACTTTCAGGCCTTTTTTATGCACGAGTGTTTCTACGCACGACATGATAAAAGCAGAAACAGCACGCTCTGTTAAATAAAGGGGGTATATTAGGTGTGTAAATATGAAACCGGAATTTGTGCATAGACGGCGTTAGCTGTCACTGTGGTTACCGGAAAACTGCGTCCTTGGCGCCACTTGCTTGTTTTGACTGCTGATAACGATTTGCAACTCACAACCAGACAAGTTTCATGTCATAGTGTAGTGTTTAATAGCGTTGAACATGGCGCAATTTGTACTTACAAACTACGATGTGCGGACAGCAATGATTTTTTGTTACCATTTGAAGAAAACTGCTGCAGAATCGCATCGCATGCTTATCGACGCTTACGGTGATCATGCTCTTGGTAAGTCATAGTGCTATCAGTGGTTTAAAAATTTTAAAGTGTCGACTTTGACGTGAGAAACGAAGAACGTGGAAGACCACCGAAAAAGTTTCCAGACAGCAAATCGCATGCTTTGTTGGATGAGGATTATGCAACAACAACTCGCGGATCAATTGAATGTGACACGAGAAACAGTTTCCATACGTTTAAAAGTCATGTGCAAGATTCAGAAGGTGGTAAAATGGGTTCCACATGCATTGACTGAACGACAGCAGGAAAACCGAAAAACCACTTGCGAAAATCTGCTCGCGAGGTACAAAAGGAAATCATTTCTCCATCGAATTGTGATTGGTGACGAAAAGTGGATCTATTTCGAGAATCCTAAGCGTAAAAGATCATGGTTAACTCCAGGAGAGCCGGCGACATCGACTGCAAGACCAAATCGCTATGGACGGAAGAGAATGCTTTGTGTTTGGTGGGATCAGAAGGGAGTGATCTATTATGAACTGCTGAAACCTGGCAAAACCGTTAATACCCAACGTTACCGACAACAAATGATCGAGTTGCATCAAGCTTTGCGTGAAAAACGACCATAATATGACCAAAGACAACATAAAGTAATTGTGCTTCACTATAATGCACCCTCCCACACATCAAAACCGGTCAAGGAAACGATTGCGACGTTTGGCTGAAAAATCCTTCCGCATGCGGTTTACTTACCAGACTTGGCGCCTTCCGATTTCACTTATTTGCATCCATGGGACACGCACTTGCTGACCGCGCTTCACATCTTACGAAAATGGCTTGTGACTGGTTTGCAGCATAAGAGGCACAGTTTTTCTGGTCTGGTATCCACACATTGCCGGAACGATGGCAGAAATGTATGGCTAGCGATGGCCAATACTTCGAATAAAATAGTTCTTAGCATTGTCGTCCAATCACTGTGTCTTTTCTGTACATAAATTCCGGTTTAATATTTACGCACCTGGTCTTTATAAATACTAATCTTTTGTTTTTCAGCCAGAGTGTTGTCATGCGTTCTTAAGGCAAGTTGCTCTAACGTTTTCCTACTGCGTGCACAAAACGCACTGGGAGCATCATGTACCAGAGTTCTTCTTCTCTTCTATCCTTCCAAATACTCTTGTCACATGTTTGTGTACGTTGCAACCTTCCTTCTTGTGTATAAAACGCCCGTGCATAAAAGGGATCTCATCTTCAGATTAGTGTCTCCGCTAAACATACATTCTGCGCTGCGAGAAATTTTTGGTCGATTATTACTGGGCATTTTTGAGTGGTAATCAAATGTTTTTAAGGGTAATGCTATCACACATGCTTATGTTGAAGTTTGTTGCAGTATTTACTTGTATGCGTTCAGCAAAGAGACCCTAGCTCCGAAATTTGAAAGTGCAACATTACTTGCGACACGTTATGTATTCTAATGACGTAAGTTATTTTACGTATAGCAAGTGTGACGTAAAAGGGATCCCATTTTATTGCAGAATTAGCAGCAATTCTTGTCTCTGATATCATATTGTTTACTTCAGTCTTGGATATGCGGTTTGGTGCTGTTTGTTTTTCATACCATCCTATATTTGTCTTGGAGGTTGTCATTACTGGTTCCTGCATACACTGTTCCCTTAAGGTGTAAATGATCATTCATTGAACTGTAGTTTACACAGCATTTTATAAAGTCGTTTTTCCACTTATTGACTTGCAACTTACGCCATAACTATTACCATAATAAGTTACGAAAAGAGAAACATGAAACGTTTCATTAAAAGCTCTCAAATAAAAATTGGGTTCCTGCTGAAAGCAATTAAGGTACCTTTGTCAACATTCTCTTATTACCTGTGTTCTAAAATAAGTTATAAAGCCATTTTGAAGTGTATTTACAATCTTCATTTTTCATTCCTTTCATTCTGTGCAAATGTGAGGTTATATATATAAAAGAGGCTTTTATGTATTTGAACCAGATGTATAAAATAAGTCACAATAGCTGATCGTTTTCAAAACAAGAAAACAAAGACGTAATTAATGTGCTAAGATCAGTTTTGTTTACTCAGCTAAATTTATGCAAGTTTTCAAAAGAAGAAAGTTGAAGAGTCGTTGGCTGGGTTGGCAATACAGAGGGGGAGGGGAAAGCGAAATCAATATTTCATCAAGATTATGTGAGTTGAAAAAACAGACTTTCCTAAATTTTCCTTTTTCTTCTCACTTATTTTTAAAGGTACAACTTCGGAAAGAACAAGAAAGAGCACATCCAATGAGTACCCTCTCATGAATACTCAGAATGAGAGACGCTAATTGCATTGAATTAAGCAAATTGCTTTGCCACCCAGCCGGCGCGGCGGGAGATTTACTAAGAAGGGTTGAAAATACCAGTCAGTGATGCTATTACTACGCTTTTCATTCACTTGGTATGATGTGGTAAATTAATTTGCAAAAGAAGAAAAATACTTGCTCTTCTTAATACCTAGAAGTTTCTCGTAAGCTTTTAGGATGATGGGATGTCATTTTTTTATATTTATAAAAGGCTTAATCAGGCATAATCTTGAACTAAATACGACTTCTCTTACAGGCCATCCACCTCGTCACTTACGTAAAATTTCTGAAGACGAGTGAGGTACACGAACAATAAGATTGTTTTTGTTCTTATTTTAAAAATTATTTATTTTAACGATTTAATGTAAGTGTTCTTGCAATTAATGTTATGGGAGTTTGTAAATATAATTTTATCTCAATTTATAAGTTTTTTTTTAGTCTATATTTAAGTAGCCCAATTGCAAAATCAGTTTTAGCCAAAAGTTTAAAGGAAGAATATTCCTGCATTCTTCGTATCTTACCCTTCAATATTGACATATGATCAAGGTGAAAAGTTCATTACCTACCCTTTAAATTATAAAGTGAAACTTTGCTGCTAAAAGGCAGTTTAATTATCTTCATTTCCTAAAGGCCCAAAGGGGGGATATAGCTAATTTGGTAAATGAGTTTTCGTTTCCTTTTTTTCCTTCTTGAAAGTCACACAAATCTATCTGATTTTCAATCGATTTTGCTGCTCAAAACGGACTACCTTAACATTCCTTGTGAAATCACTATTTTACACTAATAGTATTTCATCCTTGTGACACAACAAAATACTAATAAGTTAATGAAAAAATGCAGAATGTACTAAGATGATTTTATTGTTGCACCCTAAACGAAATACGGATGGCCACAAGAACCTAGCTTTTAGTTTTCGTTTTTCACGATCAGACTTCAGTCTTGTTCAAAATTCCTCTTTCCTTTCAAAAATCAAACTTTATTCTTTGGTTTAAATACAAGATTTTCTTGTTTTCGAATTTTAGTGGTTTTTGTTTCGTATTCTAGTTTCTACTTGTTTCTCTTTGTGGGAAATTTTGCTTTCAAATACTTGATACTGTGGTATTTCTGAGGTCCTCTTTATCTACTAGATTCTTTTTATTATTATTTTTGAAGCATTTTTCTTCTATGAATTTTATTATATTAGTTATATAGTTATATTATTATATTGCAAACTGAATATATGCATGAATACCAGTAACCGTCAAGACAGAATGGGTTATAGCAACTGATATTGTATTCGTATTTCTCTCTAAATTGATGAATTAGATGGTAATTTGATTACAATTTTGGAATTGGAACCACTTTTTTTTTGCTACTCACTCTCTTCATTTGTGTATGTTAGACCCTTGCAAATGTGATACGTTTTCTCAAAAAACGCAAAATTACAAAATTGCCATATTTCTCTTACTTTTTAATCTATTTAACCAAAAAGGATGTTCTGGAGTTTAACAATATCTATTTGGTTAAATATTTGTCCGGACTTAGCAATCGAATTAATGCAATAATTTTTGATCCAACCGTTTGGTTACTGTAAGTGACATTCTCATAGTGGTCTTGTTGTACAATCTTTAACGTATCTAGAACAGGATGGAAAAGAATCCTTTGTAGTGATTAAAATCTTTGAGATACGTATGGACTTCAGCTATAAATTTATGTTTGCTGGATTATACGTTAACAGACTCAAAAACTCCTCTTAAGAGTAAAAACATTAAATTAATTTCCCTCCCAAAATAATAAGCTTGAAATATATGTACTACAATTACTATTTTATTCAAATTTTGCAGATATGTAATATTTCAAAAGTTTCTTGGAGTTGGTGTGATGGTACTACCAATTTTACCTTCTTTTATGAATTTTGAATAACATACACATGGCTATTTCAACAACATGCAGATCGACACTAACCTTTACCTCCTCATTCCACCATCTTTTTTTAATTATTACGTAACTACAACGTTTGGATAAAATGTTAGATTTGTTTCTTTAATTTATTTAGTATTTTCTCAAGGAAGCTAATTTTGTTGTATTTTTGGGAAAAGTTAATTTTGTTTTGTTAATAAAATGAGTTCAGTGTCTTCTTATTTTAGTTTTTATCTCTATCTCTTATATCATAGTGAACAAAGACAGAATTGCCTTAGAAATTCCCATTTATAGACTCGCCTCAAGTTTTGTACCATCAATTATACTTTTGCTGTTTCATCATGCATTTTTAAAACACTATTACGAAATTTAATAGTGTTTGCACACCGTGAAATCACTGATTTTAAATTGATTTGCCAAATGGAGCATTGCCCAGTGCCTGTCAACATGGCTTAAGGACTTTATTTTCTTCTTGGGACGCGGTGGCTCAATGATGGAGCACTCACCTCTGGTGCTTGGGGTCATCGGTTCGATCCCTGCTCATGCCATGTGAGCATTGTGATGGGAAAACAGCGTGTGTTTGGGTTTTCTCGGGGCTCTCCCGTTTCCTCCCACTTTTTTCATTCCACAAATTTCCCATCATCATCATCCATCCGGACTGAGCCAAAGTTGCCCAAAGGTCTTTCAAATTAAATTCAAATTGTTTTCTTCTTCCTGGATGTTTAGGTTTCCAGGGAGAGTCAACCACGTTGAAACGAACTTACCCGCTGTACAACTCTGTATACTATAGCGTAATGCGTTATTTCTAAACACACCTGGAAATCCTTGTCAATAGTTCTTTGTGTTTTCATCACGTGGAATCTATATATTTTTTTTTTTTCTAAAATCGTTAGAAGATAGTAAATAGAATTTAGTCTGATTTACCAGCAGAGATGTCATTTAAATAGACTTGTAGTACTCTGACTCTATATACACCACCACATGTATGGTAGCGTTTTTTTACCACGAGATTGCGTTAGGAGCGTCTTTCTGTTTTAATTTCAATATTGTCAACACTTTTCACTCAACCTTCGTATAAAAGAATATCCATTTATTATTAACACAATATTTTTTTTTCTGAGACTTAAAACACTGATGTTTCTGAGTGCGCGTTCTCCTTATACATTTTTAGTAAACAACAACCCTTTTATTGAACCACTACCAAACTTCCAACACTTTTGTAGAGAGTGCTGGGAGAATTTTCTTTTTTTTGGCATGTTGCCTTCGTATAAGTGAACAAATTCTTGTTAATTAATTGTTGTTGGAACAAAAAAAAAATACAATTTTCGCATACCAAAAGTTACAGGTTGAAACTTTCAATATACACATATATGCTCCCTGATAACATTCTTGGAGAAAAGTAAGCCGGCCGGGTGGTCGAGCGGTCTGCGGCGGTAGGCTATCGACTCAACGGTCCCGGGCTCGAGTCCCGGCAGGGGCATGGGTGTGGATTTTAACACTTAACAGCTAAATGCAAATCGTGACGGGCCGAAGTCCAAAGTTACTAAACTGGCCTATATAAAAATAAAGTTTTTTTTTGGAGAAAAGTAAACAAAAACTGCAGAATGTGGGAGGATAACAAAAATTCTTGATTTCGAAACTATTTTAAATGAATAAACAAGATTCCGCTTCTGCAGACAACTTCTTCAAACGTGTAGTCTGAAAGAATGTATCAACATTAACGAACATCAAACATTAGATGCAGAAACTTCGATAGAAAGAATGTTGAAAAATGCAGTGAGTGGGTACAACATGCATTCAAAGACGGACGCCTAGATTACTGTTTAGATAAATTTGTGTTTATGTGTCGGAATAATTACGTCCTCGATTTGTCAAATTTGTAAATATTGTCAGAATGTTTAGAAACAAGAATTGAATTGAATTGAATTAAATTGAATTGAAATGGTCTTTATTGAAGCGGGCGAGGTTCAGCCTATGGCTATCCTGCCACGTAACCCTTGCCAAAGTAAAAGTTTGGCTACGATATTACAATATTAAAAGAGAATAAGAGACAATAATAATAAACCTATATACGAAATGCACTCACAAACACACATAGATACACGAACACCCGACACATGCAATATTTGTATTGGAGTCAACAGTTTACATATTCACGAGAAGGAAGAAAAAACAACGTTTCAAATGTATATGCATATCATTCTAATTACAAAATATACCAATGAGTGAAATTAGCTGAGTCTAGCTGAGAATTAAAAGTGGTTTGTATTGGCCTTAAAAACCTCCGGCAGCACTATATTTTGCTTGCTCATTCAGCCCAAAATCGCATACAGTTTTATCCTAAATTTGAAATTGTATCCTACCTCGCTCATTTTGTTATTCTAGAATAGTGATTCTAAGATTTTTTCGGCTCGTGGCGTACTGTTTTCCTGTGTGTTATGTTACTTTAAACTGTACAATAGGTGACGGTACAACGCTAGAGGTGAAACCCCTATCAAGATCGATTATGCGAATCGCAGTTATGAGGATATATAAACAATTCAAAACTCATCGCGAATTCTGTTGTACGTAGCCAGTGTTGTCGTGTTTACAATCTCTTTGCCATTAACACGTTGACTGCATGAAGCCCAAAAGTGAAATTTGAATTTATTTTAAGGATGTTTTTAGGCATCTTAGGCTCGGGCCGGGACAGGGTGGGGAAGAGGATGTTGGAAGCTAGACGACGAGGTTTTTTTTTTTTGTATATACGATCACGGCATTTGCCTGGTATTACTGAGGAAAATCCTCAGTCAGGATGGACGGACTCTGGGATCGTTCCCAGGGCCTCCCAAATGCCCAAAATTGAGTATCACGTAGTAACTAGTTGAAATCAAAGGTAAAATGTGTTTTACGCTCTACGAGATCACATGGGAAAATACTTCACAGTGGTGTTATTAGCATTTTCAAATGTATCAAATAGTGAAACAAGCTAAATAACAGTTTTTAGACAAATTTTAGTCAACCATCATGAGCATGAAATCTGCACTCACAAGTGTCCAAAACATTACAAGTCAGGCCATACATAGAATAAATTGTTTCTTCTTCGACTTCTTCTTAGTAAAACTTTGGTAAACTTAACATTTTGGGCCATTTTAGTAACTAGTGACTTTATCTTATCTTGATTCTATTTGCTGTTAAATATTTGAAATCCACAAACATTCATGTCTCAGCATGGATCCGAACCCAGAACCTTGAAGACGCTGGCCTAACTTCTCATAACACACAGCTACCGCGGTCAGCTTCTTCTTTGTTTGACTCCAAAGAGCAAGACTCTCTAACCAGCAAATGATTCATGCATGTAGATATCATACTAAAATTAGGATGCTGTGTGTCTAATAACACAAGAATACAAATATTTACCAGCAGCTATGTTTTAAAATAAAGTTCGCAAGTATGCCCTGTTATTTTATGACGCCAGGCTACGAATAGGAGACAGCTTGCTGATGGCAAAGTTCTGTTTCTTCACGTTAAGAAGTATGAAATGATTAGGTATGTATCACCCTGAATAAGTTCCTGAGGTGAAACCCAGTTAGGAGTAAAGCGGCTTCTTAAATGGCACGACGTGAAACCCACTTTTGCACCTCATGGCTTCCAGAGCCCATTGTAGACGCATGATATCTATTGTTAGAGAGAAGAGTGACAGAACATGAGATTTATCGAATTTTCATCTCAAATGTAACCCTTTCACGACTATTGACATAGGGAGTATGTCAGGGGTTTAAGTCTCATTAGCTCAGCTTCTAATTAACCTAGAGAGGTGATTTAGGTGTCAAGATGTTCAGACAGGATGAAGCTGTCACTTTAAAAAATATTTTTCTTTATTTAGTCTTTCTTCTTCTACTACTACTACAAATAGGGCGCTAGGGGTACCAAAGTTATCTCGTGAGAATTTCCGTCCCATAAGCTTTCCAACGAGGTATGGTTCATGTCCCTGTGACAATTACGGGGTCGCTAGGGCTGTGTCAAGTGAGAGTCTACATTTGTCGTGAAATCCTTGTCCGTCCGGAAAAGGTTAAAGAAACAACACTACTTCAATTGTAAGAATTCTCATTGTTACTAAAAGCGCCTTAGCGACACAAGTGCAGTCTCTAACTAACTATTTATAACGCACGCGAAACAGAATTAGTTAAATTCTGCTGTTGTATGTCGTTGCTATGGCAACCTATGCGAAAATGCGCTGAGGAGGCCTCAGATGGAGGATATTTGGGAAACCAAGCAGCGAGTCATGACCGGCTATGAGCAGGCGTTCACTTACGTCAAGCTCCGGACGCTTGATCTGCTGAAAACTGCAGTAAACGCTAGATCATGACCACCGGCCTATTTGAAAGTAATTAATTTGTTTTGGGAACAAGAACCATAATTAGTATATTTATATTTTTTTATTGAGAGACATACATGAGTCCTGTTGCCTTACTTGCCTTTCTTGATAGGCCGCTGCTGCGCTATATGGATATAAAGATAGTTTTAGTTGGAAGTTAAAATGTAATTGCTAAATTAGCAATATTCCTTAAATCTTCTTAAGGCGGACATTGACATATAAAATGTATAACGCATGTATTGCCCAGAAAATAATTGCACTATTGCAGGCATTTTTCACCTGGAGGAATGATACTGGCATATAGTGGGAATATACCTCCCTTTATATTGTATGGGAATCTTAATTTGTTGCGTACTCTGTGGAAATTATTATTTTATTTTTATTTAAAGGTCAAACAGGTGCTGTGGGGTCTAAAATACCTGGCATGTCTATCGAATGATGTCCCTCGGTGTACAGTCACGGATAAAGATATTTGGGGAACAGAACATTTAGTTGCTTTTTATTTAACTCTTGTTTATGGGCCAGACACTCAGCTATGTCTAACCCATAACATGTTTTAGGAACTGCTAGTGACAAGCTCAGGCCATAGATGCATGCCTATCTATTCCACAATATAAGTTAAATAAAATACTATGTTCCAGGAATTTATTTTTCCGTGACTGTACTCTTTTCCCGAACATTGGATGAAGGCTGTCAAAACTTTCAATGAAACATTATGTTTCGACAATCCCGTGCTCTGGTTAGAATATTGGGAAGTGAAAATAGTATGAAACATTAAGCATACATATGCAATACACATGTACATACACACAGACACTCTTACAGATACTTACACATACATATGACATTTCCCCCCTCATTTTCAACTCCTAGCAGCAGCGTTCAATCAATATACGCAAAACAACATTGTGAAAGTTTTAATTAATAATTATAGGACGATATACAACCATATTCAGAAAAAAAAGCGAAAATCAAGTGTGTGTGCAAGCAAACAAGCAATAAGGATACTAGGAAACATCGCTGGATAAAACTGGATCTTTGGCGTGGTTGCTTGCATGGTGGACTTTCTACACTGAAGGTTCTAGTTTCGCTTTCTACCTTCGCTAATATAATTTTCTTTCCAAATCGTAAAATATTTATTCGTTTCATTACGTGAATTCTAGGAGAGTGAAATTCATGAACCAACACTCACTTGGAAGGCTTCAACTTTAAAAGGAAAGCAGAAGTGCAGATAGTTTAGCTGGTATACTGAAACCATGAATCTGCGACTCAAAAATTAGTTCCTTAACTAATCAACGCGACCTGATAAATGTTTATTTAAATAAAGGCAATTTTCAATAGTATAATGTACCAAACATTATGAAACGAGAGGCGTTGCGTAGGGAAAAACAAAGACAGTAATGTGGACAGCAAGAAAACCTCGTTCATTTCTCCTGCCCGGTTAGCATATAATCCGTTTCTTCCAAGCTGTCTAAAAAAAACATTGTACTTCTTAATTTTACTTTCCCCTCTAAAGTAATATAGTAGCTAAACGAAAGTAGTGAGAAACTGTCTTCAAGTTTGGGTTCAGTTATCTCGATTTATAGTCTTTTATAATAGTATTTTAAACTAGCAGGTTATTTCATTATATTAGCTTCCTCAATTTTAAGAATTCATGTTAGCTATTGAATTAAGACAGACACAGACACCTTTCTGAAATTGGACATAATCATATCCGGATTTTTACTGCTTTCTTCAACATCAGTTCTGCTACCAATAATTGAATGAAACTTGCTACCAATAATTCTTCTTTATGATACTTCTTTTCTCTATGCACTTTAGAACATCCGGGTTGACGACTGAATATCTGTACTAGTCACATCAAATTTGGAACGTCTGTACTAGTCACTTCTTGTCATACGATCGTTGATATTTGAGCCCTGTTCTGTCCACAATGGGCAGTATCTTCACAAATGAAGAGAGTGCTGAAATGTTTAAGAATGACGTCAACTTATTTTGTATGTTTCTTGTTTTATTTTTATCTGCTTCAGTCTTCAAATGACAAGATATTTTCATATTTAGCTACTGAGTTCAGAACAGCGCCCTGAAAACCTGCATCTTTCTTAACTTAAGATGAATTAACTTATATTAGAGAATGAAGTGGTTGAATATTAGAGAATGAAGTGGTTGAACCGATAACAAACCTTATTTTTGTTTATGCTCTTATCATACATGCATATTACTTCGTCGTCATGACGATGTTTATTCTACAGTATGCGGCAAAACAAACAGTACTGAAATGACAACAGCTTGTTGCAACGAGACGAAAAAGACCTGTATATTCTCCCGTAATTCGGGAACACTTCTAGGCGAGTCATCCGACCGGAAAACGGATTCTTTCATTTGTATGCATCGGAGGTCGTGAGATCCGGGAAGTAGGAAGGATATAGGAATGCCGTTCGACGGGAAATTAAGTGATCTTTAAAGTGTTGTTGCAGAAAGGCAAGTGAACCTCTCGCAGTGTGGGCTATAGCTCCGTATTACTGCATCCACTGTCGCTACTCTGGCACGACAAAAACGGTGAAAATCCCGCAAGAATGAGTCAATAATGAAGGTCGACCCATTGTGACGCGCCACTCCGTATGCTCCACGATAAACACCTTCTCCTCTGTTGTTAGGATCATTATCGTCACGCCAACTGCACTGTGCGCTACTCTTAACAGAAGTAAGGACAACAGAAGGCGTCACGAACTGTTCTCACAACATGCATGCGCGTCAGATATGCTCACATTTCAGTTCTGTTTGTTTTGCTGCATGCTGTAGATCTCAAATCGAATTAATTTATTAAAAACATTTTTTTAAATATAAAATAGAACTGGAGCTTTGTTTCATGAGAAACGTTTATGTGTACCTAAAAGTATTTCTCATCGCGTTCTTTTCTTTCAACCTTCCGCTCTTTCTAGAAATGACTCTCAGCACAGAACAGAACCAAAGACGACAAAGCGAAGGCGATTCTGAAAGCAAAGGACGACAAAAAGTAACTAACATCGAGTGGTTTGAACTAATTGTCCATTTACGCGGATGATTTATATATAATAAGGGACAATATAGATTAATTACAAAGTAACACCGATGTCTTAGAAGAATCTTGTGATGAGATAGGCTTTCAGGGGAACGTAGAGGAAACAAAATATACGATAAAAACCAAAACATGGATTATGAAGAATATATAAACATAAAAAAATAACCATAAGATCATAGAGAAAGGAAACATATTTAAATACTTAGAACATATCTGTACCTTGGAGGTAAACTGCACTATGTCACCTTCTGTAAGACGAGAACTTAGTGCATAGTTTTATAGGTTAGAGAGCATGTTGTTTCACATTTTTGCGACTTATTGTAGCATCATCAATTGCCATGTTTTCTACAAACGAAAAATGGCATGCTTGTGTTTACCTCCTGGAAGAGCGTGCTCAAATCTACAAACTGTGTACTGTGGTCGAGTTTATTAAAAAGGGGCATAATCATAGTCCAGTTTACCTCGAGATACAGATATGTAACAAGTAAAATCCAGGTCATGGAAAAAATGAAAGCTCGTTTGGCATCGGGCATCGCATGTTTCTATTAAGTCTAGAAACTCTGAAACCCGTGATTAACATCAAGAAAATGTATAGTTGTAATTATTTTGTCAGTAATGCTTTATGGTTACGAAAGTAGGAGTACGATTCTAGCAGATGACCATAAATTGCGAGTATTTGAAAATAAGGTTTTGAGAAAGATATGCGGCCCGAAACGGTACGAGATAACCGAAGAATGGAAGATAGTACATAATGAAGAACACTACAGACTGTACGAATCAACCGATGTTGTAACAACAACGAAGATTACGACAGCCTTGTAGCTTGCACCATGGAAAAACGAAGATAATTTATTCCATTGTGCTTGGAAAACCAGAAGGAAAGAAACTGTTGGGATGACAATATTAGAAGGGATCTTCGAGAGGTAGTCAGTCGTTAGTGATGAAAACTGGCGTGATTTTGCCCGGTATAGAATCTAATGGCGAAGGATGAAGTATGTAAAAAAATTATTAAAAAAGGATATTTTAAAAAACATGCTTTTTTAAGATGGACTAAAAGTAAAAAATAATAAATTAAATTAATCTTCTGAATCGGAAAATAAAAGCGTGGGTGATCTTAGATATTATGATTTCATGATAAGGTAAGCAAGAGCACCCACGCTTTTATTTTCCGATTTATGAATTTAATTCAATTTATTATTTTTTACTTTTCAGTCCATCTTGAAAAAGCCTGTTTCTTAATCCTTTTTAATTATTTTTTGTGTACAATAAATGAATATTAAACTCCCTGCTAGATAAGTAGTCCAAACTTCACACAATAGATGCGGCGTTGCGTGCATTTAAGGATAATTTCGAATTATTTTAATTAATTAATTACAGTTAACTGGATTATTTTGTCGTATATCTAATGATTGAATTGAAACTCACAGTTTTTTGGCAATCCTGGCTGGAGTCGCAAAAAACTGAAACGTCCCCGACCTCTGATCCCAAAAGAGGATCACACAGACAAATAGGGTCGCCAGGAGCATAGAGTACCCACGCAACGCATCTAACCTAACCTCTAGCTCCAAACATTTTCTACATCCCAGACGAGCGGCGCAGAAATGCCTTCCAGATTTAAGAATATCTGGGAAAGAGGATTCCAGATCCTTGTGATCGCTGTAAAAAAAAATAATTTAGATCGAGGGAGGAAATACCGGTAAGGCGACACCTCCAATCGTTTAATTAGATCGTCAGTTCATACTCCGAAGTACCAGCTGGTTCAGATTAGCGACAGATTAAGAAAGAAAAACGCAAATCTTTACTTGGGAAATAATCTCAAACGATGATACGCATAACGACTCATATGTGACTCATACTGTGTCTTTACTCACTTCGAAGTCTACAGGGTGGCAAAAGACCATGTCTTACCTTTACCTTAGTAGGGCCCACACCTGTAGTCTGGAATCGCAATTCCTGAAATAAAGACGAACGAACACAACGAATGACGGTCGCTACTCAATCCAAACGTAGTGTCATAACGGACAAATGCAAATAATATTTATTCACACAAATCACATGCTGGAGTCACTTCATATGTCAACGCAGAAATAACCAGAAATTCAATATATAGTTCCTTTTCCAAGTCATCACTTCTCAGCTGGCGAAAGAATCCTACCACTGGCCTACGGATTTATGAACCAATCTAATCTAATTAAAATCACATCACTCAATACGATAGGTTTACCGAAACACAGAAATAATGAGTATCAATTGCTGTCAACTTCACGTAACGATTAGTAGCTAATTTCCAATAAATATCAAGTCAAACATTAAATAACTCACTGCACATTATAAATTTTACTAAACACAGTAAGAGGATTATCAACTAATGCCGTAGATCGTACCTGGTTAACTGAGAGGTTTCTACACTACGTTCACTGAACATAAACTCAAGATTGTTCGAAGAAATATAAAAATTTCAGAATTCCAATTTACTACTCTGAATGTACGTATTTCACGCTTTCGGCTATGATAATATCATAAGAATCGGAACAGAATTACTGTCGAGGTGTAGGAACAAACAAATTTGAATCTCTGGTATACATTGAATTAATTAAGCAGAACTGAAAGTTGCGTAGTCACATATAAATGTCCATAATTTTTATAATAATTAATAAATTTCGTTGATTTTTTTACAAATTATTTCCGAAATATTGTTATATAATTTAGAAAAGTTTTGTTGCAGAATTACTTACACGAAATAAGTTCTAGTCCAAAATACATCGTATAGAAAGAATCACTTTAACGCTATTAATTGTGTGACGTCATTACAGATGATTACTACCTTATACAAAAGACGTTCTGAATAAATCTTGAAAATACAAAATAATATTATAAAATATGTCTTTTTTTATCGGAGAATAGTGGCTGGAGTTGAAACCAAAATTATCGAACCATGTCGAATAATATTAAATTTACTAATAACATCAAAACGGTACGCAAAAAATAGTCGAACAGACATGTTGCTAATTTGATCAAGTACGGAAAATATGCGGTAGCTGTCAAACATGGCTAACCGCTAAATTCGAATGGATTTGGAAAACTGGAGACGAGAAATTGGCATATGATTATTGAAACCTAACGAACCGATACTTGTAATGTAAGAATTCGGTTAATAGCGGTCCCATACTGAAATTTAGAACATATTGTACATTTTAAATGAATTTAATGAGGTGAAACTTTCGAAATAATGTCGCTGAAAAGTCCTGGTAGTACTTATATCGGTTCTATTCTTCTCAATACGAATAATATATTACATCGGAATGGACGAAAATAGTCGAAATCGAAAATTACACTAAATTTGGTGTTTATATCTACCTTTCGTAGACAGGGCTTAGGAAATACAGATGACGGAAAGCCCAAGCATCTATTCGCTTCGTCATTAAATTTGGAACTGAACTAACATGGCGTGGGAGAGCAGTTCTCCCAGCAAACGGAGAAGAAGGCTGATTCACACCAATCAGCAAAAAACAAGTCACGAAGCATTGACTAGGGTCCAATCAAATACAAGCGTTAGATCCAAGTCATTGCTGCGTGACTAACGAAAACCTGGATGGATAACGATAAAAATCCAAACAAAAATCCAAACGAAACACGCTCAAAGAGTCTAAAACCAACCAAAGAGAATGAGCTAAAGAGAACACACAGAAAGGAAACAAAAACGGAGACTAAGAAAATAAAAGGGGAGAAAATAAATATAAAAATGGAACAGCAACTAGGCTGTTACAGATATTGTATTGTCGTTGGAAGCAAGCAAGTTTACAAAATTTCAAAGAAATCGGATGATGGAAATTGAGTTTAAAATCGATTGCAAAATTTGTACCGAACAGACAGACAAGAAAGCGAGATAATAATTACCGAAACGAACAGACAAGAAAGCGAATTAATAAAAACGTGTTAAAATGAACTTAGCTTTGCGCACCCACACATCATAACGCATCTCTGACCAGCAGGATTCGTGGACATATTGAGATAGTATCGTAGGGTTTAGATGTTGTGTTAAAATAATAGTTCTCTTTATTATTTTAATTGTTTCTTCTTCAAAGAAAACATGTGCAAAATACGTACTTTTATATTGATCACATAAAACAATATTTATGTTTCTATTTTAGTTAAAAAGGAGTATGCAGCTGCTACTGCAAATACTACGTATATTTCATATCTCACTACGTCAGTGATTTTGTGAAACATGTGTTATTACTTCAGCAATAATGTATCCGTTATTCAAAGGCGAGATTATACCCACGTGGCGTATTAGTCAATGGACGATTATGGTGGAAGAGATAGAGGAAGCGAGAGAAAAGCGCAATTCTGAAATCGATCCCAAATAATAACGAAGTGCATGTACATTTCCGTATGGTGTGTGTATGTAGAGCGGAAGCCTTGCTCTTCCAGGCAACCTCGTAAATCTTATGTCGTGGTTGGACTACATTTTTCTTCTTTAGCTAGAAATTTCGTCTTGTAAAACTCTCTGCAAGAAAACAAATAGAAAAGAAGCAGAAATAAAGGCCAAGAAAAATAAATCCAAGATAAAGATTAAAACCCACGGAAGTAAAATTAAGAATGAAGGAAACCCCTCCAGAAAATACCTTAACCAGACAAACAATACATCGTGAGCATAAAGTCCCTGCTTGGCTAGATACCTTCTTCAGCCTTGTGTAACGAAAACCACTTCTTAAAGTTTTATTCCCACTGTGCAGTTACATATTCTGCAGTCCTTCCAAGTAGCACTAAAATCTCTTGACTGGATATAGTGCTATCGATACTGTAGTTGTCAATATCAAAATGATGTCAACGAGGGAGAAAGCTCCATGTACTTTGAGGTTTCGTAAAATGAAATCCTCCTCCACATTATACAAAACTCCATTCACTGACTCACTGACACACTCACTGATCAAAATCCCCAGGCCAAAGTACTGGAACTAGAACCACCAAATTTGGTACGAAGCTGTATGACCAAGAATACGTAACGGAAAAAATCCAAAATTTTGAAACGGCCGCCATCTTTAATCCAAAATGTCCGCCCCCCAAATTTTTTTTTTTCGAAACCACTGAAGCTAGAGAAACGAAATTTGGTATGAAGGTGTACAATCACGAATACGTTACAATGAATGAGATAAACCATCCCTATGGGGGGGGATAGGAGCAGGTCATCACTATTGGGGCGCAGTACCACAGAGATCCGGCCTACGACAAAAGGAAAGGGACGCAACCCCCCAAAACTCCCCAAGGTTGGGGACGTAGGCACTGCCGTAGATTTGGGGGCAGCTCCCCCAAGCGAAGCAAAGCTAGTCCACATTAAATAAAAACCTTTTGTCACTGATTCACTACTGACTGACTCACTGAGCAAAATTTCCGGGCCAAACTACTGAAACTAGAAACACCAAATTTGGCATGAAGGTGTATGACCAAAAGTAGGTAACGGGAAAAATATGACATTTTGGAAAAATCGCTATCTTGAATCCAAAATAGCCGCCAAACATTGTTGTATAGAGTGCGTAGCCTTAATCGCTGAAGCTAGAAACACCAAATTTGGGATGAAGTTCTATAATCACAAATAGGCTACGGAAATATTACAATATATTTCTAAAGGCGCCATCTTGGATCCAAAATGGCGGACCCCAGAACCCATTTTCCACACCGTTAGAGCTAGAGATACAAAATTTGGTATAAAGGTGTATTATCAAGAGTAGTTTAGGAAAATATTACATTTTGAAAAAATCGCCATCTCGGATCCAAAATGACTATTAAACCTATTGTTGTAAAGAGTGCATAGCCTAAATGCTGGAGTTAGAAACACCAAATTTGGTATGAAGGTACATCATCACTAGTAGGTTACGAAAATATTACAAAATGCATCCAAAGCCACTATCTTGGATCCGAAATGGCGGACCCAAAAGTTCATTTTTCATACAGTTTGAGCTAGGGATGCTAAATTTGGCATAACGGTGTATTATCAAAAGTAGTTTAGGAAAAATACTACAACATTTTGAAAAAGTAGCCATCTTGGATTCAAAATGGCCACCCAAAAACAATTTTCCACACCGTTCGAGCTATATAAATGAAATTTGTTATGAAGGTGTACCATCACGACAATATAAGAAAATGAGTACGAGTAGGTCACGACAATATAAGAAAACGTTAAAAAATCACCATCTTTAATCCAAAATGGCCGTCCAAAACCCCATTTTTCATACCACTGAAACTAGAGAAACGAAATTTTGTATGGAGGTGTACAATCACGAGTAGGTTACAATAAATCAACCTTCATTATGGGGACGAAGCCTCCGGAGGGTTATTAGAGGCAGATCGGCGCTATGGGGGCGCAGTCCCCCAGAGATTCTGGGTACGATTAAGGGCGCAGCGCCCCCAGCGAAGCAAAGGGAGTCCACATTATATAAAACCCCAAGATCACTGACTGACTCACTGATCAAAATTCGCAGGCCAAGTTTCTATAGCTACAAAACACCAGGTTTTGTACGGAGGTGAATGATCAAGAGTAGGTAAAGCGAAAAATTCTACATTTTTAAAAAGCCGCCACCTTGGATCCAAAATGGCCGCCAAATATATTGTTGCATGGAGTGCATAGCCTAAACCGCTGAAGCTAGAAACATCAAATTTGGTGTGATGCTACATCATTACCAGTAGTTTAGAAAAATATTAGAAAACGTTAAAAAAATTGCCAACTTGGATACAAAATGGCCGCCAAAACTATTGTTGCATGGAGTGCATAGTCTAAACGGCTGAAGCTAAAAACACCAAATTTCTTGATTCAAGGTTGAAATTCTTTTAATTTTACCTTGTTAGGCTTGGCGTGATACGACAAGTATATTTCTAGCTTGATGCAACCTTGATTCTTGCTAGATAAAACATATCTGAACTCAACAGCCCAATTCCATACTTGATTATCCCTTGTCTAATTAAGGCACTTCGTGCTTTTAAAAAATGAAGCATGATTCAAGCTTGATTTAACATTATTGCTGGACACGACAAGTTTGTTTTCAGCTTGTTGGCTTGAAGTTTCAAGGCCAAAACAACTTTGATTCAAGTTGATTTTGCTATGTAGGAAGATACTGGAGAACATACGGAGAGAAATCGAGATCTGACCATATGTTCCAGCAAATAAATGAAGTACTGAAGAAGCAAAAAATCTTTCAAGTTAAAATATTTGTGCATAGCATAGTTCTTTTGAAATCAGGGGATGACTACCTGTTTACCCTGTTTATTTCCGTAACTTACCCAAGGAATCGCGTTAAAATAAAATATGTTTCCATTGCGTGTACTTTACGATTAGAGTCCTGTTAGAAAGGATATTACCGATCTGAACCTACAGACAGCACAACCACATAAGGCAAAAGCCAAAATTGGAATACTGATCCAATTCAGATTAGACACTTTTCGATTATTAGTCTTCTTCCTGGTTGAAAGTGTAGGGAGAGGCACATTGAAAATATTTATTATAATATATATTGTCTATCAATTGAGGGACTCAGAAATAAAAGGGTAAAAGTTACATTAAAAAAATAAATTTCGAGTACATATTTCATATAACACGAAATGTATGACACAAGATATTCCTATTTTATAAGAATACACAGAGAATCTTAATGTGTCTTTCTACAAAATATGAAAATGTCTCATATATTTCGTATTATATATAAAAGGTTAACTCAAAGTTCACTTGTCACCCACATCCCTTTGCTTCAAACACTTCAATGGAATTTTTCGCCTTATTGTAGCTTTTTTTGCATGAAATGATTTCAGATAAACTCTCAAAGAACTAATCAAGTCCCAAGACTTCGAAGTTTCAATATTAATCAGTTTGTTCTTCTTTTGATGTCCATACCTTTTCCTATTTATTTTAATTCTCATTTTGATATGTCTGTACAATAAATATGCTACCTGCATTTGAGTCGAGCTGGAACCGGACCAGTCAAGTTCTCATTACATTTTGTACTACATCTTTGTGAGTGAACGATAGTATAGAGCATAGAACCTGTTGGCAGAATCTTGAGAAGAAATTTTCCAGACCATGATTTGACCACTTTTGTGTTTGTCACTACTGACAGTGAAGTATTTGTTTTCAATCAAGTATCTATAAAGAGACATAGTTAATATTAATTTTACCATAATATTATATAACCTAGTGGTACACAGAATAACATATCAAAATGAAACGTATGCGATTTTGTTTCCATCTATTTTGTACAGTCCACTAATAAGTAATGAAACAAAGATTGTATAACTAGGACGTTATTTTCGATTGAATGTGAGAGGACTAACTCGTAATATGCTAAAACTATGTACTCAAAGTTCAAAACACCCGTCTTAAGTCGGAATTTTATTTCTGCAATATTTTTAGCCATAGCACATTTTTAAATGTTATTCCATACAACCTACCTTCATCTCTAAAATTCAAAACCACGAGTCGTCAGATAGGCAGGTCTACTGCCTTACTGGAGTTAGAAATAGCACATGCCGATCATAATAGTAAAGACGGTCGTAAGACAATGTTTAAAATGACGGCGTCCTATCGGGGATAATGAAAAGAAAAACCGAACCTGACCTTACTAACCTCCACTAATCGTTCTAACACACTTTTATATTAATAGATGAACGTTTTTGACAGAAAAAGTGAAGAAAAACATATAATTTGACATTTTAGAATTGAGGACATTGACGGAAGAAGGGCACATAGCTCAATGCTTTAACATTGTCTATGTGCCCTTCTTCCGGCAATGTCCTCAATTACGACCGTATTTACTATTTTGATCCGGCGACAGGCTCCAGAGAAGATAGCAAAAGTACACTACGTGATGCGAGACAATGTTGTGGCCGTCGCGTCGGCTGGTTGTGTTGTTTGGCTACAAAACGATGAAAAGGGCGGTGGAAAGGGCAATAAAATTTAACTTTGCCTTCATGGAAAATTTTCTAGATTCGGCACTGAGCAAGAGTTGCTTTTTTATAGGTAATTAAGAAGAAATACAACATAAATTAAACCCTAGATGTTGCAAGATTACAAATAATTTTCGGTATATTTGAGATCCGAACAAAAACACCAGAGGTGCAAAAAGTGGAGCCAAGTTCTTTAGCCCTAAAAAGGTGTGAAATGGGAGACGGATGAGCCAAGTTCCTTGGTGACAGCATGTAACAGGAACAAAGGAACTTGGCGCGA